>ML428324.1:46981-66584 GCA_005239525.1 Nicotiana knightiana
GGGGGGGGGGAAATGTACAATGTTGTCTAACTATTCTTTCCATTAGAAGTTTGCAACAAAAATGCACTGATATTACCAATAAATTTGCTTCTGATTTAATTGATTCCTAAACTACAATGTTGGTTTTGTTCGTTTGAAGTTTCTCCTTCTCTTAGAAACCAGTTCAGTTGCTTGGAAACTCCTCCAATAACACCTATATTAGGTAAATCCATGTGGGGTTAGATCGTTTGACTTCATTTTCTTTTCAATAAATGTATAGAATATTCCTTTTCATGTGGGCTGATCTACTCTTGCACTCCATTGCTTTTTCTAACACTTCCATTCCATGCCACTTGCCAAAAGTCAATCAGATTTTGAGCAAAAGAGAAAATGTCTCAGTTTGTTCATCATGTATTCTTAAGTTCCAGAAGCAAAGAAATAAGCAAGACATTTGGAGATCATCTTCATACAGCTTTGCTAAATGCTGGTATTCGCGCATTCAAGTTTGATGAAGAGCTTGTGGAAGAAGAGGAAAATCTGCAGAAAGTAATTCAAGAATCCAGGATTCCAATAGTTGTTTTCTCAAAAGACTATGCTTCTTCACAGAGATGCCTTGATGAACTTGTGCATATTCTTCAAAGCAAGAAAAGTTTTGGACATTTTGTTCTTCCTGTGTTTTATGATGTGGATCCATCACAAGTCCGGAAACAGAAAGGATGCTTCGAAGAAGCTTTCTTTAGATATGAAGAGAGATATAGAACAGACAACGACGAAAGGAGAAAGAAATGGATGGAGAAGGTGGACACATGGAGGGCTGCCTTTAGAGAAGTTGCTGATTTGGGAGGAATGGTCTTACAGAATCAAGCTGATGGGTAATTCCTTTACAACTTTTCTGTTTATATCATTCAGTTCTTGTTAGTGCTAATTACAAACAATCAAATTTTCAGGTATGAATCAAGGTTTATTCAAGAAATAGTCAAGGTGGTTGCAAGTAAACTGAATCGCACCATTTTAAGTGTCGCCCTCCACCCAATTGGAATAGATTCTCGAGTCAAAGACCTTAACTTATGGCTGCAACAGGAATCAACCACTGTAGATATCCTGGTAATACATGGTATGGGAGGAATTGGGAAGTCTACAATAGCGAAAACAGCTTATAACCTGAACTTTGACAGATTTGAGGGAAGCAGCTTTCTTGCAGATGTGAGAAAAGCTTTGGAAAAGTACGATGGTTTATCTCGTCTACAAAGACAACTTATCTCAAATATTCTTGGGAAGAATGTTGAAAAGTTGTACAATGTCAATGAAGGGGCTGTCAAGATTCAAGAAGCCATCAGCTGCAAAAGAGTTCTTGTTGTTCTCGATGATGTGGACGAGTTAGATCAACTAAATACTGTACTTGGTATGAGGCAATTGTTTTATCCAGGTAGTAAAATTATCATAACAACAAGAAATGGCCACTTACTAAATTCCAGTGAAGCCTGTAGATGTAAGATGTATAAGCTGAACTCTTTGGATGCTAGAGAATCACTGCAGCTGTTCAGTTGGCATGCATTTGGGGCAAAATATCCACCCTTAGATTATATGAATCTTTCAAGAGATGTTATAGTTCATTGTCAGGGAATTCCATTAGCTCTTAAAGTTTTGGGTTCCTCTCTTTGTGACAGAAGCACAGAGGTGTGGGAAAGCGCATTAAGGAAATTGAAAGCGATTCCAGACAGTAAAACCCTGGAAAAACTAAGGATAAGTTTTGAATGTCTACCAGATGATAATGTTCAGAACCTATTCCTTGATATTGTCTGTTTCTTTGTTGGAAAGGACAAAGATTATGCAGTAACAGTACTTGATGGATGTGGGTTCTTTTCAGTTGTTGGAATTCAGATTCTTGTTGACAGATGCTTATTAGCAATTACTGACGATAAAAAACTGATGGTGCATCAACTACTTCAAGATATGGGAAGAGAAATTATTCGCCAAGAATCCCCTCGAGAGCCTTGGAAAACAAGCAGAATTTGGAAACATAAAGATTCCTTTAACATATTGCAGGCAAAAACAGTAAGAATCTGACTCCATGACTTTGAACATGCATTTCAATATCCCTTAATGAATATGATTTCTTGCTCTTCATCAGGGTACTGAGAATATCCAAGGCCTAGTGCTTGACATGCGACTGTTGAAGGAAGTCAAATATGTCGGATCAAATCTAAGTGTAAATGACGCTAGACACAACCGCTCTAATGATCCTGCAGGTGAGAGATCACTGGTGGTGAGTGACGTCAACTCACAAAAGCGAAGGAGGTTAACTGTTTTCGAACTGTTCACAAATGTCTTTTCAGAAATTTCAAATGGTGTACAGTTTGAACTTGATGCATTTTCAAAGATGAAGAGACTGAGAATTCTACAGCTTACTGATACAAGGTTTACTGGAAGCTATAGTTGGTTTCCTAAGAATTTAAGATCACTTCGTTGGCGTGGATTTTATTTGAAATCCATTCCGAAGGATTTTCCTTTGGAGAACCTGGTTGCTCTTGATATGAAGAAGAGCAGCTTGGAACAAGCTTGGAAGGGAACCAGGGTATATGGTGTACTTACATGTTTTAGCAGTAGGGGAAGTAGTAATGGCTTCGTTTTAATAAACCTAATGAACTTGATATTTGCTATTTCAGGTGCTCAAGTTATTAAAAGTTCTCAATCTCAGTCATTCTCATTTCCTAAGAAGGACTCCTGATTTTTCTGGGCTTCCTAATCTGGAAAGACTCATCCTAAAGGACTGTATAAGATTGTTCAGTATTCATGAGTCAATCGGAGACGTTAAGGCACTTGTTCTATTGAACTTGAGAGACTGTAAGAATCTGAGGAATCTACCAAGAAGCTTTTGTAAGCTCAAATCCTTGAAAACACTTGTCATTTCTGGCTGCTCTAGACTTTCTATATCAACAATGGAATTAGGAAAGCTGGAATCCTTAACAACTCTCAACGCAGATGAAATAAGTTACAATCAGGAGAAATCATGGACTGAGCTCTGGCAATCTTGGTCATCAAAATTAAGAAAATCACCTGATTGTAACAACTTCTCCTTGTCTTCTTTATCAAGTTCCCTGGTTAGCTTGAGTCTTGCAAAATGCAGGATAACGGATGATTTTCTATCCCGTGGTCTTTGCAATCTTTCCTCGTTAAGGCACTTGAATCTAAGCGAAAACCTGATTTGTAACCTGCCACAAAATATGACAAATCTAAGTATGCTTCAGGAACTTTGGCTAGATGCATGTCCAAGCCTCCAATCGCTTCCCAAGCTACCTCCGAGCCTCGTCAAGCTGAAGGCTATAGACTGCACATCACTAGAAAGAGTTACAAATCTGCCAAACCTATGGGAAACTCAAACTCTACTCTTGGATGTTACAGGCAGTGAGAAACTAACTGAGATTCCTGGACTTTTCAAGCTAGAGCCAGTCGGTAACTTTAAGGAGGAAATGTTGAACATTTTAAGCCATCTCAACCTGGAAGATATAGAAAATGCAGAAGTAGAACTATTCAATAGGCTTACAGACACGAAGACGAAATATCCAGTGCAGGTATACGCTAATTTTTTGTTAGCATGACTTTCATGTGACACTTAAGCATTGTTATGTACTAGAGTCCACTCCTACAAAGTACATCAGAATCAAGAACAAAAGAAAAAAAGCCAACTCCTGTGGCAAGTTTATCATGCTTTATTTTTTTCCTTTAGGGACTCTACGAGTTTGGAATCTTCAGCACTTATTTTCTTGGAAGTGAGATTCCAAGTTGGTTCAGCAACAAAGGTGAAGAAAGCATATTGACCCTGAAAGTGGATTCTCCTACTAATACAAAGATAATAGGACTTAATATCTGCGTTGTATATTCACGTTCCACTCCTCATAGATTTCAACGCTGGGGTGAAAACCAACTTAGGAACTGGTATTCTTTTTTCGTCAAACTGAGTAATGTGAGCAGCGGCGACAAGTGGATTTATGCTCCAACATTCATAGGCATTCCAGGATCAAATGAAGATCTGACATTTTTGTGCCACTGGAAATTTGGAAAGTATATACAAGCTGGTGATGAGATCAATGTCTCTGTACTTGGTTGGAGTTATACTTTTCAAATGAAAGAGTTTGGAGTCAGCATTGAATGTGAAAGACCAGAAACAGACCAGCACTTAACATCAACTAGTGAATCAAAAGAGTTAGCAATCCAACATCAGTATCCAAGTACTTGTATGCAAGAGCAGTCTGTCATGGGAAGTTATATGCCTGTATATCAGGTTGCAGCTCGACATTACTACTTTTCTCACCCAGACTACTTTTTGCTTAAATCCAACGAACATGAAGCTGTGAGGTCGATCTTGTACGAGAACTTATTTGAGGATTTTGTGCACACTACTACAGGTTTAAAATTCTTTTAGATTTCTGTTTCTCAGACTAACCATACTTTTTTCTTCTCACTTGGGGGTGGCAAAAGGGCGGATTGCGCTCAATTTGGACGGGTCAAGATGGGTTAGGTTAATAAATGGGTTATTGTCTAACCCAGTCCAAAGTGTACTTGGACTAAGATGGGTTGGTCAAGATGGATTAAACAATGGGTCATAGTTCAATCCGCCCAACTTGACTCATGTTTTAGAATCATGCTCATCTTGCCAAAAAAAAAACCTTTTACCTTAAAATATATAAGTTGAAAAATATTTTGCGGAGGGTTGGGTGAGTGGTGCAGAAAAAACGAAAAAACAAAAAAAAGTAAAAAAAGTAAATTGAGGGGATTTGCGCGCGCGATGGGTGGTGAAGAAAAAGAAAAAAATTGAAAATTGAAAAAACAAAAAAAAGAAAGTAAAATTTAGGTAACTAAGTAAATTTCTAGATAAGTTGGATTGAGATCCCTTTATTTGGGGTGAATTTCATGGGTTGTATTTGGCTGCTTAATGAGTCAGAATGGGTTACAAAAGATAATGGGTTAACTTGGGCTCAGCCCAAATAGATCCATGAGCTAAAATGTTTATAGCCCAACTCATTAATCTTTGGACAGGTTGGACGGATTGAATGAGTTTGTGCTCAAATTGCCACCCCTATTCTCAATGATAGGTGATAAATTTGGTAACCATGTTTTCTTGAAGGTACCAAAGATGCAGGAGCAGAAGATGATAGCGATTTTGATTTCGATTTCAATGATGAGAACTACACTGAGGAGGCTGCCTTGGCAGAACTAGAGGACAACTTAGAATGGCCTTGGTAACCAATAGAGAAGTGATGTATAGTAAAAGAACCAAACTAAGCAATTGCAGATATTGGAACAAGCAAACAGTTGCTGACTGACTGCAATCTTCTTTCCCAGCCTAGTTATTTCTACATCTTTATCTTTTGATTTTTTTTTTTCCTTCAGTTTATGCTCCATGAATATTCAGAATGTTTCCTAGTTATTTGGTTTTGCTAATATCCCATAAAGGCGAGCAATGTTCAAACGAACCTTCACTTATCTTTTTCTCAAAGTTCATGCAGGGGGAGATTTTAATTTGTGGATGGAGGTGGACTTAATGTTTGCATCAAAGTTGAAGAATCTTTTGAAAATTTTAAATTAAAGAGGAAGACTAGTCAATTTGCAGTGAACATGAGGAAGAGGAATGAATTTTTAAACTGCATTATCTTCATTGCAGTAGTCTAACCTTTCACCTGAATCACCTCCTCATACCTCATATGACATATTGTAGTAAGCATTCAATACCTTATTTAAGTTGATCGGCCGATGTAGTATATTTATACAATATACCATGATTATTCACCTGTTGCTCCATATATCTTCTGTCCTCATTGTTATATTTCACCAAAACAATTGCAAGCCTTCCTCCCCTGCCTACTGCCGAGGCAGCATCTTCAGTCTCCAGTAATTGTTTTTACTCTCAAAATCGGATAATAATTAAATTTGTAAGCGGTTTTAAGGATACGTGGATTAACTTGACACAAAGCGATGAATTAATTGCAATTGAAATAAGAAATAAGTAAATTCAAACCACACGAATTGAACAGTTACAGCCTTGGTTGACTACCCTTGAAACGGATGAATCTCGAGCAGTATCAGGACACAGATGAAATAAGAGCTTAAAGAGAAAACTAATATATTGCTTTGGAATGTGTGTTACAAAGTCTTATACAAGTAATCAGACCCCCTTTATATAGTAGGGAAATTCTACTTTAGGTACAATTTCATAAAAGGTAAAAATCTCCTGATTTGTTGATTTGTCGGTTCCTTAGTGATACGTGTCGAGATCCCCGCCGCAATATCCGACCGGTCACAAATATTTCAATCTTCTTTGGGTTACACTAACAATGCTACCTCGAGCTCGTTCGGGGTCAGGGTCGATTCCAGGATCACTGACTCACTGTTCTCGAGGTCGGATATACTGATCTCGGGTTCTGGCCCGGTGGGATCGGGGTCGATCTCCGGTTCCACATGTTCCGAGCCCGATTTACCATGTCGTAGACGAGCCCGGTTTATATCGTATACAAATAGTTCCCTCGTTTTTCGGAGAGTAGACGACGAGAAACGACATGAGCTCCCAATTCTCACGTCGATATCATGAGACAGAAACGACAAAGTAAACGAAACGTCGCGTCAGTCAAGTCTTAATAGCATTAAATGCATGTCAATTGCCGGTCAGCCACTTCCCGGATGCAAACTGTTGTTTGAAAACTATAAGTACCCCCTTCTTCCTTCATTCAAACTTTACATCCAAACCTTATATCCTTGCTCCTTAGAAATTTCTCTACTTTCTGGCACTTTATATTCTGATTTCTTAAGACCCTTTGTGAGAACTTTTGTTTGTTTTCACCCCAAATAATCACATGTACTGCTATAACTTTCTCCTTTTATTTTTTCCTCTATTTTGAAAAGGAAATGGTGAAGACCTCAAAAACCGTTCCCCAAAAGGAACCTACTTCTACATCACGGCCGGCAGTCGAGGAGACCGTTCCACGTACTGCCATTGAGGGACCAGCGGCGGAACCCCTTCTGAGCACGTTCATCCCGAGTGGGTGCTTTGTAACCATCAATTTTAAGGTTGAAAAACCTTCATTCGTACCAGGCCGGTGTGAGAAGGTCTCGAAGTACATCTGCTCAATTATTGAAGATATTCTTCCAACGGTCAAAGAGGATTGCAACTGGGTTGTCAAGGACGTGGTGGTTCCTGGGCCCGATGAAGATATCACCACCCACGTCGAGATATACTTAAGTGTTTACACTTATCCCTTTACGCTGGGCCCGTTGGACCCGGTCATCATCGACTTCTGCAAAAGGTACCAGGTGTTCCTGGGTCAAATTCACCATTTGTTCTGGAGATTCGTCATTCTTCTCCGGTTCTTCGTGAGCAAGATCGACGGATGCTCGTTCATCGTTGACCACCTTATGCGCCTATACAATCCTCTACTCTTCCGCGGGAACTGATTAAACTTGCATGTCGAACTAGTAAAGCCCCTTTCTCGAGCATCGATGAAGATCAAGATGGAGGTCGGCCATGCCATTTTGTCCGAGTGAGGACCTCGGACCTGATCCCAGCAGAGTACATGTTGTTTCCCGAGAAGTGGAACACAAAACGTAAGTAAAGTTTTGTTTTTCCAAAATTTTATTTTGCTCTCTTTTTCTTCTTTCTTATTAGTGTTTGGTGATGGTACAGCTGTTGCTCCGGTCCCGAATGCAATCCCTCGACTCAAGGAGTGGGTTGAGGGCTTTGTATCTAAAAATCCATATTTCGAGCGCGCATGGAGCGAACTTTTGAAGGGACGATGGGAGGCTAGTTCTCACAGTGATATTCCTTTCTTGATTGGACAACACTTGGGTTCTTTTTGTGCTGCTGAGTTCTTACTCATTTCGTATATCTTTACAGGTGTTTCCAAGGATGTTGCAATTAGGCCTCCATCCAGTGATGAGAATTACCCCTCCAAGTCCCTGCTCCGAGACAAGGTGAGGAGAAGAAGAGAGAAAGGGCTCCGAGTTCGGACCGATGAGGAGGCTGGTGCACAAATCCAAAGAAAGCACCAACGCCTGAGTGCTCCTATCAGACTCACTCCACTGGCTGAGGGACGAGTCCAAAGAATAAGAAGAGTTTCATTGGGTGGCCCGAGTATCATCGCAGCTTGAGGGGCAAGGGTCATTTGCCCCAAGTTAGGGAGGTCGACAAGGAGGTCGTGGTCGGTGCTTCTTGGGCAGTGCGAAATGCCTCGAAGGATGTACTCGGAGTGATAGATCTCTCTGAATAGACTTCATTTACTGATTCCATGATTAACGAGGCTCAGATGCTGAAAGGACTCCACAACGAAGGGTCCCAAGGTACGGCAGACCCCTTTCACATATTTTTTGATGGCTTAGACTCTACCTCCACGGATGACGTCACCGGGTTGGGTGACTTATCGATGCCAAAGAGGAGTCTGTCTTGGAGAATCGGCGAGTTTTCTTCAAGTCCGAACTAGTCAATCGGTTCCCAGCTCCGAGTGTGAATCCTGACCAGAAGAGATCGGTCATCATGTTTATTCCGGAGGATGCCCGGGTCCTTTCTGTCCCCATAGGGATTTCCAGTTATCTTCGGTGCCTAGTGACCAAAGAGGATCAAGACAAGATGAACGAGGTGGAAGCGTCATGCCTATTGAACGAAGCACAACAGGCGTTAAACCGGGTAACTTCAGATGCCTCTTAACGACTTATAATCTGTACTTAGATTAATTTGTAGATAATTTTAAATTTATTATTTGTGTTTGTAAGCCTCTACGCTTCATCACGATACTTTTCTCTGATATCAGGGAGAGCTAAACCAGTACGAGGCCGAGATTTGAGGGCTTATTGATAATAGGGATGCTTGTAAACTTCTCAGCGAGCAGCCTGAAGGGGAGGTTAAGAGCCTCCAAGATGAGATAGAGGTGGATCGAAAGGAGCATGCCGACTTGGTAGAAAAGGTAAAATTCTTTGAGGTTAGTGACGACGAGCTAGACTCGATGACTAACGCTCTGAACCCGCAAGTCCTGCAGAATTTTGATCAGATCGATCAGCTTCGGGCAGAGATGGATGTGCTAAAGGTCGAGGCCGAAGGATCGAAATGCAAAATGGACCGCTTGGCCTCGGAAACGGAAACTACCCAGGCATAATTGGCTTCGGTCGAGGTCCAGCTTCCGGCTTCAAAGGAGAAGACCTTGATGCAGGCTAAAAATATTGAGGAGCTCCAATCTCAGCTAAGTTCGGCTGCCCTCAATCGTGGAACTCTGGCCAAGTATCTTGAGACGGCCCAGCGATGGCCGAGGTGGTTAAAGTCGATACCGACGATATGGTAGCCCAATGTAAGACTGATGTCGAGGCGGCCCAGGATCGAGCAAAGGCCATCGTTGAGCACACAAAGCGGCAATCCTGAAGGGAGGCCCTCGAGGAAATTCATGCTCGGGGTTTCAGCTTGTTGGCCAAAATTGAAAGTGCCAGAGTGCTCGAAGTCGAGGCTAAGAAGCTGGCTTATCCCGAGTATGATAAAGATTCCAGGGTTTGAACGATTCTGATGGTGGGGGAGACCCCGAAGGTCTTGGTGATGAGGGGGGCTTCGGTGAAGACCATGCCGTTTAAAATGCCTTGTACATTTTTTTTTTGTTTTTGTATCTTCGTATTTGTGTGTTTTTCTTTTTTGTTGACACCGTTTGGCCTTTGTAAAAATTTGTATCGAGGTTGTTTTGGCCTTTGTAAAAATCTTTTTATATGTATATAAAGCTTTTTTCCCTTTAGCAACTTCTAAGTTTTTTCCTTTGCTTTATTATTTATATTTGCAAAGATTAAAATGCCTTAGCACGAAATAGTTAGTGATGTGTAGAGGTTCGAACAAGCCTTGCCTTTAACATTATTTGGTTTAAGGCATCATGGGTATTCAGTGTGACCAAAATTTTTTCCCCAACGTACTTAAATTATAGTTTGTCGAGGGTAGCCTTTAGAACGGGTTAAGAAATTATAAGGCCTTGTTTTTTTGTTACGGGGCTCGGATGGCCATAGTCTTTTAGTTTGGGTGTTTACCAGTGGGCTTGTCACCCCGAGTTATCTAGACTTGGCTAAGATAACAGTCCCCGAGTGGGAATGTTTGTAGCCTTAAAAATCCGGGCATTGCCTAATAGGTCTTGTGTCCCCGGACTGTCCGATTTTGTTCTCGGACGGCAGTCCCTGAGTGAGAGTGAATATTCGAACTCAAATTAAGGTGTACCTTGGGCTCGATACCTTTAGGGGATTGGATGTAGGAAATTCCTTAAGAAATGTAAGAAAAATTTTAAGGGAAAGGGTATTTATCTGCGAGGAAGAGACTTATTTTTATTCTGGTGCATAATAGTTATACATGTGTACTGGCTTTGTGTCAGGTCTCGAGCAGTCTATGTGGGCACGGTTCATTTGACCATTTCTCCCTAACAATAAATCCTACCGATCGATCCGAGACCATTCAATCACGAAGTTTCTTTCCTTGCTAAAGTCGATACCCGAGGGCAATGCCCCCAAGTATTCGAGGTTGGTCATAGAGAGAAGCCTCGGATACTGTCGATGTGATATTTGATACCGATTCATGACCATCATTCGATTCTAAGTTAGCACGATCCATTGTTTCCACGTTAAAAACCTTACCAAAAAACCCATTTGGGACAAAACCGATTCAAGGGAAAAAGAGTGCAACGCGTGCTTTCAGACCTAAAAATTTATTCTGCTCCTTGTTGGTTACCTGCAAGCTTAGTTCAAAATGTAAATAAAAGAAACGAATGGGGTCATACCTTAACAGTAATATCATTTCAAGTGAATTATATTCCAGTTGTTTGGTAGTTGCTTGTCGTTCATTGGTCCAAGTTTGTAGGATCCCTTTCCGGTGATCTCGATAATTTGATATGGTCCTTCCCAATTCGGCTCGAGCATTCCTTCGTTCGGGTTTCGAGTGCTTAGTGTGACCTTCCTTAATACTAAGTCCCCAACATTGAAGTGTCGAAGGTTGTCTCTTCGGTTGTAATATCTTTCGATCTGTTGTTTTTGGGTGGCCAACCGAACAAGGGTGGCTTCGCACATCTCGTCTAATAGATCAAGGCTCGTATTTATGGCCTCATCGTTCGATTCTTTGGTCGCGTATCAGAACCTGAGATTTGGTTCTCCGACTTCAACCAGTATTAGGGCTTTGGCGCCGTAGACCAATGAAAATGAGGTGGCCCCGGTGCTGGATTTTGAGGTTGTACGGTATGCCCATAAGACTTCGGGCAAGATTTCCTTACATTTTCCTTTTGCATCGGTTAACATCTTTTTGAGGTTTTAGATTATGGTCTTGTTAGTCGATTCTGCTTGTTCGTTCCCACTAGGGTGATAGATAGCATCCTTTTGATCTTGTGGTCTTCAATAAATTTGGCTACTTTGTTATCGATAAATTGTTTCCCATTGTCGCACACGATAACGTCCGGCATTCCGAACCGGCATATGATGTGTTCCCAAATGAAATCAATGACTTCCTTCTGTCTGACCTTCTCGTACGCCTGAGCTTCCACCCACTTAGAAAAATAGTCAGTCATAAACAATATAAATTGAGCCTAACCAAGTGCCCATGGAAGGGGGCCGACGATGTCCATTCCACACTTCATGAACGGCCATGGTGACAAAACCGAATGCAACAGATCCTCGATTTGACGAATCATTGGAGCATGTCTTTGGCACCCATCACATTTTTTGCACGAACTCATTTGCATCCTTTTCCATGTCGATCCAATAATAATCTGCTCTGATTACCTTTCGAACTAATGATTCGGCACCTGAATGATTTTTGCAAGTGCCCTCATGAACTTCCCTCAGGACGTATTCGGTATCTCCCGGTCATAGAAATATCTCTAGTGGTCCATCGAATTTTCTTCTGAACAAGGTTCCATCTTCGGACAAGCTAAACCGGGCTGCCTTCGTATGCAGGGCCCTCGATTCTTTTGGATCCGAGGGCAGTTTTCTAGTCTTCAGATATTCTACATATTTGTTTCTTCAATCCCAAGTCAGGCTTGTAAAGTTGATCTCGGCATGACCTTCTTCCACCACCGATCTCATGAGTTGCACGACTGCTCTCGAGTTGAGCTCGTCGTCCTCGATCGGTAAGGGCATCGGCCTCGCTATTTTGATCCCAAGGTACATGTTGTAAAGTCTACTCCTTGAACCGATGTAATGTTACCTACAACTTATCCAGGTACCTTTGCATTCGTTCTTCCTTACCTCGAATATTCCATTAACTTGGTTTACCACGAGGAGCGAGTCGCACTTAGCTTCGATCACCTCCGCACCCAAGCTTTTGGCTAGTTCGAGACCTACAATCATGGCCTCATATTCGGCCTCGTTGTTAGTCAATTGCACAGTCCTAACAGATTGTCTAACTACATTGCCAGTTGGTGACTTTAATACGATGCCAAATCCAGACCCTTTTGCGTTCAAGGCACCATCCGTAAAGAGGGTCCAGATTCCCGAAGACGTCCCCGAGTTTACCAACAACTCTTATTCGACCTCGAGTATTAGGGTCGGCGTAAAGTCGACCACAAAATCTGTCAAAATTTGAGATTTAATGGTTGTCTAGGGTCGATATTCAATATCGTACCCGCTGATTTCCATGGCCCATTTGTCCAATCAACCCGAGAGTTCGGGTTTGGGCATTATATTCCGCAATGGGTAAGTAGTCATAAAGCATATAAAATGGCACTAAAAATATGGTTTCAGTTTCCTAGAGGCTCTTAGCAACGCGAGCGCCAACTTTTCTAGGTGAGGGTATCTAGTTTCAGTCTCGCCCAAAGTCCTGCTAACATAGTAAATTGGAAATTGCGTACCTTGATCCTCCAGGACCAGGACTCCACTTACCGCTATCTCCGATACTATCAAGTACAAGTGTCACGACCCAAAATCTATGGGTCGTGATGGCGCCGGACACTACTGTCAGGCAAGCCACCCCTGAATAAGTTGAGATACTTTCCTGTTTAACATTTAATAAATCGCTGTCATCTCTTACATTTTCGTTATTATTATTTTTTAAAATAAATAAATTTTTGAAATTTAAATACGGCAGGAAAACAACTTAATACAATAAAAGAAATACTAACACATCCCCAGAACCCGGTGACACAAGTACATGAGAAACTTCTAAGAATTTGTACAATTATACAATGCTTGTCCGAGGAACAAATTGGACAAGGAAATTTAAAACTGAAAATACAATTACGCATGAGGAAGACTTTGCCGGCAGTGGAACGCCTCCGGATGAATGCAGCTCGTACAAGTCTCCAAGTCGATCATTGTACTATAAAGGTACATGCGCAACAAAATGCACAGAAAGTGTAGTATGAGTACATATACATATATGTACCCAGTGAGTATCTCGTCTAAACTCGACGGAGTAGTGACGAGAGGTCGACTAGATACTCACTAAGGTCCAGCAATATAATATATGACGAGATATGGCTAAAGCAATAGGCATGTGAGACAGTAAACAGCAAGTACATAGCAAATAATGTAATCCAGATAATAACTGAAAAATGAACAGCAAAGTACCAAAATCTCCTCTTAACCAATACCTGACAATCCAGTTATAAGTGACTTAGAACTCAAGTGATCATACACATACCAGGACAAGACAACCATCCGGAGTCGTAAGGGTGGTCATAAGGACTGAGGTCATAAGCTAACCCACGATCGCGAATCATACCTGCAACTCGCGTGCTGAACCGATAATAATAAGTTAACCTACGATCGCGCATCGTACCTGTGACTCCTGTGCTGACTCGATAATGATAAGTTGACCCGCGATCGCGCATCATACCTGCGACTCGTGTGCTGACTCGATAATAATAAGCTAACCCACGTCCGCGCATCATACCTGCGACTCGTGTGCTGACTCGATAACAAGTGCGTATATATAAGTACATATGTGTACCAACTCAACAGTGAACTCAACAGGACTGTGCCAATACCACGGATAGTCAACTGGGATTTAAATCATAGTGTTTCAATTTTTCATATCACCTCAACAGTAATGTATAACTCATAACACATACAAAGGTACAAATAGGGCACATAGAGGCATGCTTATGAATCCTAAAGCTACCCGACATAGCAATATAGTCGCCACGTAAGGACTCTCGTCACTTGGTACGTAAGTTGCCCCCACAACATGAATACACAGCAATAAAGAACCTATGGGGACAATTCCCCCTTACGATGTTGGAAAGGAGACTCACCTCGCTCCGAAGTTCCATAACCGGCTTCCAAGCCCTTCCGACGACTCCAATGGATGCGTAACACCCCCAAACTAACCAAACAATGAAAAACCAATGAAACTATACTCTAATATTTCCTAAAAATTCAGATTATATAATTTCCCAACTCCGCTCAGTGAATTGACCAAAATGCCCACCGGCCCACGTGCCCGGATTTCGAAATTTCTTGAAGATAATCTCCAAATGACAAATTTAATATTATGAAAACTAGACTTCAAGATCTAAAACTTTCATTTTTTGTAAATTTTCAGATTCGTTATAGATTTCGAGATATAAACTTCCACATTCAGCTCCACGATTGCACTAGTTGCTATCAAAACAGCTTTTCTGCAGAAAATTTCAGCAACTTTTTTGTCCGAAATTCATTCCGTTAACCTTCTGAAATCCACCCGAGGCCCTCGGAACCTTAACCAATATCAACATGTCCCAAAATATGATACGAACTTTCTCGAGGCCTCAAATCACATCAAACAACGCCGAAATCTTGAATCCCACTAAAATTCAAACTTTATGAACTTGAAATTTCAAACTTTCACTTTCGATGCCGAAACACGTCAAATCACCTCCGATTAACCCCAAATTTTGCACACAAGTCATATTCGACATTACGGACCTGCTCCAACTTTCGGAATTGGAATCCGACCGCGATATCAAAAATTCAAACTCTCGGTCAAACTTCTCAAAAACCTTCAAATTTCTATCTTTAGCCAAATGACTTCAAATTAACCTACGGACATCTGAATTCACTTTCGATCGCGCTCCCAACTCCAGAATCACCATAAGAAGCTATTCCCAGACTCGTAATCCCAAGCGGACATCAAAATCATCGAAATGCGCTTCAAGCCAAATTTAGGAAATTCCTTCAAAAATGCTGATTTCTACAATATACGCTGAAACGCCCCCGGGTTATCCAAAACCCGACCCGTACATACGCCCAAGTCCAAAATAATCATACGAACCAGCTGGAACCTTCGGATCCTGATTCTGAGGTCGTTTACTCAAAATTCCACTCTTACTCAATTTCTTCAACTTAAGGCTTCTGAAATGAGAATTTTCCTTTCATTTTAACGCTGAACCTCTTGAATTTCAATTCTGACCATACATACAAGTCACAACACCCGAAATGAAGTTGTTCATGACTCCCAACTGCTGAATGACGCGCTAGATATCAAAACGACCGGTCGGGTCGTTATAACAGGTATAGTTGTTCGGCTACCTTTAGTGTGTGAAGTAGTTGTGGGCCTGATAGATATCGCTTGAGTTCCTCCAAGGCTTGCTGGCATTCCAGGTTCCACGAGAAGTTATTCTTCTTCTTCAGTAGTGAGAAGAATCGGTGGCTCTAATCAAAAGACCTCGATATGAATCACCCCAGGGCGGTTATGTGCCCGGTTAACCTTTGCACGGCCTTCACGTTGTCCACCATCGTTATATCTTCGATGGATTTGATCTTGTCAGGGTTGATCTCAGTTCCCCGATTGGATACCATGAATACGGAGAATTTACCTGATTCATCTCCAAACGCACATTTCTTCGGGTTCAACTTCATATTGTCTTCTTCAATATGCTGAAGTTTTCCTGCAAATATTTTCAATGGCCATGTGTGTTGATACCCAATTTTGCTCTCATATGTTTCAAACAAGTATAAATACTTTTGAAACATCATTTTGAATCATTATTTTATTTACAAGATTTATACAAACATTTTCTATAATTTTTCGTGATTTTAAAGCTTTAAAATTGATTTTCTTGCATTCCAATTGTTTAAATATTTATTAATTACCCGCTAAATTATTTTGTGATGACTCAATCATCCAAATTTATTATTCTGCATCCATATATATGCTTCATAATATTTTACTTTATTTTGTATAATTATATTTTATATTTTTAGGTTATTTACATAATTTTGCAATAATAGCCTATAAGCTATGCATAATTATATTTTTTACATTATTTGGGATAAAATCATATTTTTTATATTTTTATAATGTTAAGTTATTATTTATTTTAATAATTTTTGTGTATTTAATTATTGTCCCAATATATGGCTAATTTTCGGACAAAAACCTTGGCCCAATGCCTTTAGCCCAGCATCAGAAGCCCAAATAAAATGACCCCTTTAATTAACCCGGTCGGTACCCATTTGAAATGACCCGCCCCACTTATCCCTTAATCCCGACTGTTGATCTTTCAAGATCAACGGTCTACAACTACCCCACCCTTATTTATTACCCAAATCCCGAAACCCTAACCCATTCCCCTTAACCCACCATCCCTAAATGCTTTCAACCTCCCCTTCTCTCTTCTGAAGAACCTTAGCCGCCTCCCCTTAATCCCTCTCCTAATCCCACTGATAATGGGATTCGGCCATTGTTTTCTTACTATATTTGAAACCTTTTAGTACTGGTTGTCCGTTTGTGGTGTTACTTAGGTTCTTGCCTAAGTATGGCAAGCAAGATCATATGAGATCGAATCAAAGTGGTTTGAATCCATGATTTTTTAGCATTATTTCGTCTACATGCGTTCAATACCACTCTATGTGAGTCTGATTTCGTTAGGATCTCTGTTGATTTACACTTTCCCTCTTAAAAAACTAGGGTTTACCTGATTTCTCTCCAAAATCGATTTTTAAATTGATTTTGCATGCCTTATTTCCTTATTCTACGCTTGATCTGTTTTGTTTCCTCGTTTGTTTGTTCAATTTTTACTTATATATAAACCCCTTCCTATTCCTATTTTAGGGGGACTTTAATTAACATATTCTTCACTATGGGGCTTTTGTTATGCTATTCTCTTGTTCTGTATTTTGTTTTGGCCGGTTGAAAGCCAAGACCACTAAGACTCTGCTACTCAACCTTCTCTTGGTGCGAGCATTGCCCGAAGTTCTTTCGAAGCTCTTGGGAACTTTGACGCATTGAGATTCTGGGTTCTTGAAGAATATTTTATTCTTTATTGTTATTCGTTTAACTTGTGAGTTACTGGACTTTTGCAATTTCATTCTTATGTGTCTGTAATTCGCATATGTTCTCACTTCTGAAGTTCATAGATTAATGTGTTTCTGGGTTATTCTTATGTGAAATTATATTTGCTTTACCACAGTTTTAGGTCTCTTAATTTCACATTATGTTGCTAGTTTGAAACATGCCTAAGCCTGATTCGAGTGATTTAGATTCTCTTAAGTCTGTTTAACCAATGTGTTCTGAACTACTATTGTGTGTGACCTTTGCACTTGTTAGCATCTCTTTTGTGTTTAATTCTGCTTAAGACTGTCAATTTTTCTATTTGAATATGCTACATCTGCATAATTTGGACTTACTTTAGTTAATTAGTCTATTATGTCAAAACCCGAATGCTTACACTTACTATATGGCATGAGTTTATCTTCTCACTCTGTTCAGAATCTCTGTAATAGCAATCTTGCATATGTAGTATATCTTAATTCTGTGTCAAGATCCTATACTATGAACCGTGACTATTTCCCAGTTAATATACCCCTCAGCATGTTTTTGGCTCACTTGATTCACCAGTAGTTGTAATAATATGTGCTTCCTTATCATGTCTAAATGTTATTATGTTGCCTGATGTGAAGTTAACATGGTTATCTTATGACACTAGGATATATACTTAGCATAATTTAGACCTCTAGGTTTTCACTTATATGGTATTATGTATCAGTGCAGGATGATCTTTGTCAATCCTGCAAACTTGTTATTTTCCTAACTCTGCCAATAGGTGACTACCTATGTGCTAAGTGTTGAACTTGCTTCTAAATCCTATGACATGTTTGATTAGTTGCTCTATATGCTCAACTTTGCTATGTCTTTTTTAGTTATAAGTATCCCTCAATTCCTGTCTCTCAATCATTGTCCACTCTCTTTCACTTGTCACGTATGCTCTCTTAAATGTCTCATTATTAACCGGCTGAAAGCCAAGGATACCTAGGCTTTTACTACTGGCCTCCCTAGTGTGAGCACTGCTCGGGGTCATTTGAGGCCCTTGTGAACTCTGACACTCTAGGATTTAGGTCCTTAGTCATTCCATGAAACTTATATTACCCTTATTCAACCCTTTTCCTCCTATTATCTGATGTATATCTAAGTTGGTTGGTTTAAATGGGTCAATGCCTAGCAATATGGTTATATGAATCGACTTTGGGCTCCTTTATGGATTCTGGGGTCGTGTGGAGAATATGGCTCCTTATTAGAGGTTTGGGCATGTTGTGTGAGAATTAGTGAAGGCCCAGACAGTGCTGGGTATTTCATTTGGGCATGTTGTGGTCCTATTGTCATTATTTGTATAACATTTTATATCTTACTCATCACTGGGTCTGTAATAACTTTGTATAAACAATTGGGGTGTTAGTAAAAATTGGGAAATGGGTAGATTTTAATATTTGCATACAAAATGGGTAGATAATATGTCTATAGGACTTAGTGATTTATTTTCTATATGTGTTATTCAATCACTATTTGCACTATAGAAATCATTCCATTAGGGGAAGCACACGCACACACGCTACCTACTAGCAAACATGAATAACAAAAAAATACGGCAATTATGCTTACTGCTACGTGTCACTGATTTTTCTTTCAATTTGCATCACTCACTAGAAATCATGCCTATAAGATTCCAATTATTCCGTTCGGCGATATGCATCTAGAAAATATGCCTATAGGATTAAGATATGACAATAAAATCAGCTCTAAGTACTAACGTTAGAAATCATGCCTATAGGGTATTATTACTCGCCATAATTTGTTAGATTTTTCTATCTTTGACTGCATAGATCACCTAGGCATAGCACCTATAGGTTTAATTACTTGAAACCTGCGATTTCAATAATCAGTTTGTGACAACTATATAATCTTGTGTACAAGTAACATCTTGCATCTGAACCTGCCTGCATACTATAATTCAAAGTCACCTAGAAATCATGTCTATAAAGCCTAAGGTTCTTAATTCAGAAACCTCCTAACCTGAATATCTTTTTTCTTGCATTTGTTGTCTAAGTGTGGAGGTTAATGTGAGCCTCTAAGTGCCTTTACATGAAGTCTTACGTGTTTTTGTCTGTCTTTTAGCTTTTTTTCATTTTGAGAAGCCTAGGTAAGGTCTAGAACCACCTAATAGAGGTCCAAAATCTCCTGGACCATAGGTATGGGATGGGTAGTGTACGTGTAGGGCACGTCTTAGAATTGAATTAGAGCGTTTTAGGTAAACAATTTTAACATATTAATCGGGTAGCAAGAGATGATAGTAGTCTGTGCCCGCGTATAATATGAGTAATTCCCTACCCTAAAGGAATTGCAAAATATTATTTAGGCTAAAAAACTTAGGACCCCCCCCCCCCC
>ML428324.1:67322-85786 GCA_005239525.1 Nicotiana knightiana
CCCCACCCCCTATCTCTCGCCCCTCTTCCTTCTTTCTTTCTAGTAGAATTGGAACAGTTGTACACCTATATTCGCATTAAGATTTTTGTAATAAAATTCTTTGATTTTCGTACTCTCTTTGCTTATTTGATCACTTAGCCAAATCCACATAATTTTAAGTTCGGCCGGGACCCACAGTAGTGGACCTCGTGGAGTGCCTAACACCTTCTCTTTGAGGTGACTTGAGCCCTTACCCGATCTTTCTTCTCTTTTAACACCCATTTAAAGGAGTTGTCACATATCGAAACACGCTTTCGCGAGAAAACAGGGCGCGACATTGTGCTCGCAAGGACTTAACCAACATATCGTGAATGTATACTTTCATCGATTTTCTATTTGTTCCTCGAACGTCCAATTTACTAGGCGTTGATAAGTGGCGTTGGCATTTTTTTAATCTGAATGGCATCATGTTATAGTAGTATGTGTCGTACTTAGTGATGAAGGAGGTGTTTTCCTGATCATTCAGGCCCATTCATATTTGGTTGTACCCGGAATAGGCGTTGAGAAAATTGAGGATCTCATGGTCGGCCGTGGCATCGATCATATGATCGATGTTGGGAAAAGGGAAAGAGCCCTTGGGACACGCCTTATTCAAATCTTTATAGTCTACACGCATTCTTAATTTGTTCCCTTTTTTAGGGACTACCACTATGTTTGCTAACCAATCCGGGTATTTAACCTCCAAATAGACCCTAGTTTAAGGAGTTTAGATACCTCATCCTTGATGAAAGTATGTTTGACCTCCGACTGGGGTCTCCTATTTTTCTTGATCGGGTGGAATTTCGGGTCCAGGCTTAGTTTGTGAGTGGTTATCTCCGGTGGGATCCCTGTCATATCAACATGGGACCAAGCAAAACAATCTATGTTATATATAAGAAACTGAATGAGTGTTTTTTTGAGCTCGGTAGTTAACCTCGTGCCCAGGTATACCTTCTGATTGGGTAGATGCTCGATCAATATCACCTGTTCCAGCTCCTCGACCGTTGATTTAGTGTCTTCGGAACCATCGGGGATTATAAAAGACTTGGGAACACCGTAATCATTATCCTTTTCAGTCCCATGTTTATCCGGTTGGGTCGTGGCTGGTGTCAGTAACTGCTATTTAGCCTCTTGCTTTGCACCCAAACTTGGTTCCTTAGATGTTGTAAGTGTTGATATCGGAATCACCTCTTCGACTGCAAACATTTCCTTTATGGCTGGTTGTTCTCCGTAGATCATTTTAATCCCTTCTGGCATTGGGAATTTAAACACTTGGTGAAGATTCGAGGGCACTGCTCTCATGTTGTGGATCCAAGGCCTCCCAAACAAGGCAGTGTACCTCTTGTCTCCTTCGATCACTTAAAACTTGGCCTCCTGGATGGTCCTGGCGTCATTCACTAGTAATGTTATCTCCCCCTTGGTGGTTTCACATGCCATGTTTAATCCATTCAAAACTCGGACTGCATGCACGATTTGATCTTCTAGACCGAGCTATTCTATGACTCTTGACCGGATGATGTTGTCTGAGCTGCTCGGATCAATTAATACATGCTTAACTCGAGATTTATTTATGAGTACAGATATTACTAGTACATCATTGTGGTACATCACGATCCCTTTTGCGTCCTCGTCATTGAAAGACAAAGTTCCTTCTGGTACGTAATCTCGAATCCATTTTTCCTTTATGATGGATACTTTGGTGCGCTTTAACATCGGCCCTTGAGTAACATCGACCCCGCCGATGATCATGTTAATGACGTGTTGAGGTTCTTCTGGTTTGGTCTATTTATTATAATCCCTATTTTTGAAATAACTCTTGGCTCGGTCGCTCAGGAATTCCTGAAGGTGCCCGTTGTTGAATAATCGGGCTACCTCCTCCCTCAACTGTTGCCAATCCTCAGTTCTATGGCCGTGAGTGCCATGATATTTGCACATCTTTGTAGGATCCCTTTGGGTTGGATCGGATTGTAGAGGTCAAGGCCATTTGGTGTCCTTGATGCGTCCGATAGCTGATACGATGGCAGCAATATCTACATTAAAGTTATATTCTGATAACCTTCGTGCTTTTTTAGGCCCGATAGGCCTGTCAAAATTATTCTTGCTCATGAGACCCCGAGTACTCTGACCTTGATCATTTCTCCTTTCTTTTAGCATAGAATTCCGTCTGGACCCACTTCTTCTTCGATCTTCATTATATGGATGGTATCGATCCATGTTTGACCTCAATTCACGGCTGATATCTCTCTTACTTTGTCGATGGATCTGAAAGAATAAATGGACCCAGAAGGAGCCCCAAGTTGATCATTTTCGACTCTTATTTTTTATTGATATCGGTTATGCACATCAGCCCAAGTAACAGTCGGATACTCTATTAGATTCTACTTCAACTGTTGTGAAGCCACCGAGCTTCGATCATTGAGTCTTGGGTAAATCTTGAACGGCCCAATCATCAGCTATCGGTGGCAGATCCATCCATTCCATTTGAAACCGGGACACGAACTCTCTAAGTATTTCATTATCCTTCTATTTTACTTTGAAAAGGTCTGACTTCCTGGTCTCAACCTTGATATCCCTTGCGTGTGCTTTCATGAAAGAATCTGCAAGCATAGGAAATGAGTCAATAGAATTAGGAGGTAAGATGTGATACCATATCATAGCTCTCTTTGACAAGATCTCTCCAAATTTCTTCAGCAAGACAGATTCAATCTCATCATCCTCCAAGTCATTCCCTTTGATGGTGTATGTGTAGGAGGTAACATGCTCGTTTGGGTCGGTCATTCCGTTGTACTTAGGAATCTCAGGCATGCGGAACTTCTTAGGGATCGGCCCCGGACTCTATCTGTTTAGTTAGTTCTTCGAGCATCTTTATGATTACCAGGTTGGTCCTCGACGCCTTCTCATTTGATCTCTCTTAGACATGTTCATCTCTATGGACAACTGCCCGGGATGGTTCGGGCTCAATCTTACTCGGCGGGCGGCTCTAGTTTTGGAGTTCGGTTATCGCCGTCTGTTGAGCCTGTAACATTTTGAAGATTACCCGCAAGTTGATTCCACCATCTTCGCCGTCATGTGTTCTTTGTGCAACCGATTGAACATCCCTACAGACGCTTTCCTCAAGATCGGTGGGCAAATTTGCGTTTATAGACACATGTGAGCTAACGTCGATCGTGTCTATGGTCGGGAATCCGCTGAGGTCGACTGGGGGAACCTTGTTTCCGGGTGCTACATTTTCGTTTTCTCCATGGTGACCGGACTCATTGTCAACATGTAAGGGTGTTGATTGAGAGTTTGACATTTTTAGTTTTAACCTGAAATCATAGACACTTCAAAGAACAAGTGTAAAATAGTGTGTGTTATGAAAATTTGTATCAAATAACTATTATTATCCTTAGCCCTATGGTGGGTGCCAAACTGTTTACCCATAAAATCGGGTAACAATTAAATTTGTAAGTAGTTTTAAGGATACATGGATTAACTTGACACAAAGTCATGAATTGAACTGCAATTTTGAAATATATAATGATAAAGTAAATCAAACCACACGAATTGAACAGCTATAACCTTGGGAGTTTGACCACCCTTGAACTGGATGAACCAAGACTGGTATCAAGACACAGATGAAATAAGATCTTAAAGAGAAAACAAATGTATTGCTTTGGAATGCATGTTACAATGTCTTTTACAAGTAATAAGACCCCCTTTATATAGCAGGGGAATCCTACTTTAGGTACAATTCCATAAAAGGTACAAATCTCCTGATTTGTTGATTTGTCAATTCCTTATTGATACGTGTCGAGATCCCTGCCGCAATATC
Organism: Nicotiana knightiana; assembly: GCA_005239525.1. Classification (NCBI taxonomy): domain Eukaryota; kingdom Viridiplantae; phylum Streptophyta; class Magnoliopsida; order Solanales; family Solanaceae; genus Nicotiana; species Nicotiana knightiana. Next base: position 71,155 of record ML428324.1, read on the forward strand.
CGACTGGTCACAGATTCGGCCTTCTGTTATTTCAGTCTTCTGTGGGTTACGTTGACAGTGTTACCTCGAGCTCGTTGGGGGTCAAGGTTGATTCCGAGATCACAGACTCAATGTTCTCGAGGTTGGATATACTGATCTCGAGCTCTGTCCCGGTGGGACCGTGGCCGATCTCTAGTTCCACATGTTCCGAGCATGATTTACTATGTCGTAGACGAGCCCGATTTATACCGTATATCCATCAAAGTTTCAAATTCATATCATTTGGCATGGTTGATTTGTTAGATATAAAATGGTAAACTAGATGAAGCAGAAATTAGTTATATTGAAAATATTATAGGAGCGTCATCCAATTTTGTATCCTGCTAATGTGTTATGTCTGGAAATGAACAAGTTCTTTTGGTGGGTAAGTGCCAAAGCGCGCGGCATGCAAGAACCAATCTAGTCAAAGAAGGGCAATAAAAAGGAACTTCATAAATTACGAAATTAGTAAATACTAAATAGAAGAAGTACTCAAAAATCAAACTTCACAGCAAACATAAAGCATTAGCTCAATCGTAGATGCATACTCGAACTAACGGATTATGGACAACGGATTTGGGATAAATCGCGAACGGAATTAGAAATCACATGCATTATGTGGGTTTGACCGGATGGATTATATGGGTTGGATAGATTCAGAGAGCTGATGGAACTGTTTGGCCATGCAATTTTTTTGGGTCAAAAAACTACTTTTTTTTTGAAAATGTGAGTGTTTGGCCAAGTTGGAAAAGTGATTTTGAGCAAAAACCGGAAGTAAAAAGTTATTTTTTTCAAGACATTATCATTACCATAAATTTGAATTTCTCAAATTATCTTTGTTGAGGATTATAGGTCCCATGTATTTAAAGTGTATAGTTAGTTAGTGGTTAGTTAGTTAGAACTACTTAGTGGAGTAATATAGTAGTTAGTGGTTAATCTCTATTAGTAGAAAGTACTCTGTAATTGGTAAGGTTGTACATTTTCCAATATTCAGAAAATGGAGTAATGTTCTTCTCCTCCACTTCACTTTTCTCTCTACCTTCTCTATATATTCTCTGTATGTTGCCATAGCTAGAGCTCTTCAACATGGTATCAGAACTCGGTTAATCATGTAATGATTGTTCGGCTGTGACGGAATACTTAATCTCAGCCTCAATGTTTTGCTTTGTGCAACTGGTTGATTCGATTTTCATCTGAATTTTACCTACTGAAAGCTAGGGTTTTGAAATTTGTGTGTGATTTGCTAGATTGGATTGGTATTGGTGGCGAGAAGTCTGTGCATGTGTCTGTAGCTTCATTTATGTCCTTCGATTCAAAATTCTCAAAGCTTCTCAGTTCACACCCATGTCGGTTCGTGAAGATGATATTGATCCTCACCTCGCAACGATGAATGCAGCTCAATCAGTTAATCAGGTTGATCATCATCATCCTCTGTACATTCACCCATCTAATACGCAAGGTTTGGTTCTTATTTCTATTCAATTGCAAGGATCTGAAAATTACTCGATCTTAGGTCATTGAAAATTGTATTGAATGACAAAAATAAATTAGGATTTGTTCTGGGAACCTTCAAAAAGAGAAACTATGATGTTAGCCTTCATGAACTATGGGATAGATGTAATGCAATATTTCTTGCATGGAATATGAATATTGTGTCTCCAAATCTGCTTAGTATTGTAATCAATGCATCATATGCCTACACCGTTTAGGACGATCTTAGGGAGAGATTTGACAAAGTTAATGTTTCTAGGGAAACTTACATGCACAAGGAAATAGCTACACTAACACAAGGAGTATCCTATGTATATGTTTACTTTTCTCGACTAAGAGAACTGTGGGATGAGTATGAAACATTAACTCCTCATCATACTTGTGGCTGTCATGAGTCAAAGAAGCATGTTGGGCACTATCAGCTTCAGAAACTATATCAGTTTCTCACTGGGGTTAATGACTCATATGGAAATGCTAAGAAAGGTGTTAATGACTAGGACTCTGCCTAATCTAAATCAAGCTTATGCTATGATTATCAATGTTGAAAGCCAAAGGATCAATGAAAAGGGTGTGTACGATTCTAATGATGTCAATGAAGTTGTAACTATGATGAGTAATAGGCACTACAACAACAATGGAGGTCCTACAAACACTGGATACACGGGAGGTTTTACAAGTAAAACTCCTTCAACAAGTCACCAATTTATTATGAGTACTGCAGGTGCAAAGGACATACCAAGGAGAATTGCTTCAAACTACATGGATATCCAAGTGATTTCAAAAACAAGAAGAAAGGAGGAAATTTCACTTCTCAGTCCATCAATGCAAGCAACTATGGCAGTCAATCTTCAGAAACTCAAAGAAATTCCTTGGGAAGCTCTACTCTCAGTTCCCCAGCTTAGTTTTTTACTCCAGAACAGTACCAGCAGATATTGCAGATGTTGAACAAAGGCAAGGATGCTGAACCTGTAGCTAATTCAGCAACTACTGGAACAACATGTAACATACATGCTTTTATGTCTACCTTGGTGAATCATAAGTGGATAATAGATACAGGGGCTTCTAATCACATGGTTCATAGTTTAAATTTATTGGATTCTTATAAAGAATTATCAGAAACATATAAAAACAAAGTACATCTTCCTACTGGTGAGAAGGTTACCATTAAACACACTGGGATCTGTTCCTTTTTCAGAAATAAGAAGGTTCAGACATATTACATATTACATATTCCAGAATTCAAGTATAATCTACTCTCAGTCTCTAAGATCACAAAAGAACTAAGGTGTATGGTGGCATTCTTTCCTGATTTCTGTGTCTTTCAGGAACTCTTTAGTGGAAGGTCATGGGGATTGGTAAAGAATAACTTGGTCTCTATATTCTTAAGACTGAAGATAGACAACTCTCTGAGCAACATTTACCACCAACTGTAAATACCATTGTTAGTAGTACAAATAAGTGTGCTATTAAGACTAGTGTGAGAGTTGCACACAATCATGCGATAAGTTTGATTTGTGGCATAAAAGTTAGGACATGCTCCTCTAAAGGTGGTAGAAAAACTACATAGCTTAAGTTATTTTCACCTGATTAGTGATCATTGTACTGTGTGTCCCATTGCAAAGCAGTCCGAACTTCCTTTTCATCTTAGCTCTTCATGTTCTACTTCTGTCTTTGATCTTGTGCATACAGATGTTTGGGGTCCTTATAGGATTCCTACTCATGATAACAAAAGATATTTCTTGACCTTTGTTGATGATTACTCAAATTATATTTGGATCTTTCTTCTAACCACTAGAGTTGATACTATATTGGCATTGAAAAAGTTCCTGGCAATGGTTACAAATCAGTTCAGAACCTCTGTTAAATGTCTTAGAACAAATAATGGCACTGAATTTATGAATGACCAAGTGACTTCCTTATTGCAAAATCTTGTAATTCTTCATCAAAGCTTTTTTGCGTACACTCCTCAACACAATAGAGTTGTTAAGAGAAGACACGGGTCAATTCTAGATATGGCTAGAGCATTGAGATTTCAGGACTATGTACCTTTGCGATTCTGGGGTGAGTGTGTGTCCACTGCAGTTTATCTACTGAACAGACAACCTATTGTTCTCCTTCAGGGAAAGACTCCATTTGAGTCACTTTTTCAGAAAGGTCCATCCATTCAGCATCTCGGAGTATTTGGGAGCTTATGTTATGCCACTAAAATACAGAAAATAGACAAGTTCAATCCTAGAGCAGTCCCAGCAGTTCTCATGGGGTATTCCTATTCATAAAAGGGCTATGTGCTATATGATCTTCACTCTAAAGGTTTCTTTGTGAGAAGAGATGTTGTGTTCAAGGAAGATAACTTTCCTTTTAAGAATATGAGGTTTGGTGTTCCTTATTTATTTAATATTCTTGAGTTCACAGACTCATCCCCCATCTACAAGAATGCTCAAGATGGCAATCGTTCTCCTATCACTTAGTTATCTTCTCCTACACCTATCAGTGATGATCCCTCAGCATCTCTGCTTGCAGAGATTCCCACTGAATACTCAACTCCTCCTGCAGCACTTAGGAGATCATCAAGACCCTCTAAACTTCCTGTGTGGCTCACTGATTATGTGGTTCAGCCTCAGAAGTCTACTTGCCTATATCCAGTCTCACAGTATGTGTCCTATGATCAACTTTCTCCTGCTTATCAAGCTTCTTTAGCTGCTTATTCTGCCATTGCTGAACCTAATGTCTTCAGTGAAGCTAGTGTTGATCCTAAGTGGGTGGAAGATATGCAAGCTGAGATCTCGGCTTTGGAAGAAAACAACACATGGTCTATAGTAGACCTGCCACCAGGAAAAGTTGATATAAGTCCAGATTGGTAGCCAAAGGCTACAGCCAACAGGAAAGCCTAGACTACACAGAAACATTCTCACCAGTAGCCAAAATGGTTATTGTGGGAGTTGTAGTTGCCTTAGCAGCTGCTTCCAGTTGGCATGTTTTCCAGATGGATGTGCATAATGCATTCTTGCAGGGTGATTTGGTAGAGGAGGTTTACATGCCCATTCCATATGGCTTGAATGGGAGTATCATAAAGTGTGAAAATTACACAAATCCTTGTATGGGTTGAAGCAAGCACCCAGACAATGGAATCTCAAACTGACAGAAGCACTCTTAGATATGAAGTTTGTGCAAAGTCATTATGATTACTCTCTTTTTGCCAAGAAGATAGGAACAGAACTGGTGATAGTTCTAGTATATGTGGATGACTTGTTGATCACAGGCAGCAATCTACACATTATCAGACAAGTCAGAAAAGAATTACAGAAACATTCAAGATGAAGGACTTGGGAGAATTGAAGTACTTTCTTGGAATTGAATTCTCAAGGTCTCAAAAGGGTATCTTGATGTGTCAAAGAAAGTATGCCTTAGAACTGGTTTTTGAACTTGACCTAGCAGGTGGAAAACCAGTCTGTATACCTCTTGAGTTCATTCATAAACTCACTTCTGTTGAGTTTGATCAGGAAGTAAGTAATAATACACCTGAAGATATATTGCTCTAAGATAAAGGAATCTATCATAGATTGATAGGTAGATTACTGTACCTAACTATGACAAGGCCAAACATAGCCTTTGTAGTATAGTTGCTCAGTCAATATATGCATGCACCTAAGGATTCTCACATTGGGGATGCAAAGCGAGTGGTAATGTACATTAAGTCTACACTAGGACTTGGACTCTTTCTGCCTGCTGGTAGCTGCAACCATCTTGTAGCCCATTGTGATTCTGATTGGGGAGCATGTATGGAGTCTAGAAGATCAGTTTGGTGGTGCACTAATCTCCTGGAAATCAAAAATACAAGGAACATTGTCCAGAAGCTCAGCTGAGGTAGAATTTCGAAGTATGGCAACCACAGTTGCTGAGATTGTATGGCTAGTTGGGCTATTCAAAGAGCTGGGTATGGATATTAAACTACTTGTGCCATTGCACTGTGATAGCAAAGCAGCTATTCAAATTGCTGCACATCCGATCTTTCACGAGAGGACTAAGCATATAGATATCGACTATCATTTTATAAGGGAGAAACTGGTGCAAGGACTAATTCAAACGCAGCATGTTGGGACAACAGAGCAAATCGCAGACTTACTAACAAAAGCACTGTGCAAACCACAGCATGATTACTTACTGACCAAGTTGGGAATGAAGAATGTATTTCATCTCTCAGCTTGAGGGGGAGTGTTGAGGACTGTGGGTCCCATGTATTTAAAGTGTATAGTTAGTTAGTGGTTAGTTAGTTACAACTACTTAGTGGAGTAATATAGTAGTTAGTGGTTAATCTCTATAAGTAGGAGAAAGTACTCCGTAAATGGTAAGACTGTACATTTTTCAATATTCAGAAAATGGAGTGATGTTCTTCTCCTCCACTTCACTCTTCTCTATATCTTCTTTGTATGTCGCCATAGCTAGAGCTCTTCAACACTTTCATTAATTTAACTTTTTCCCTTTTCCGTTTTTGTTTCTACCTTCTCTTTCTTCTTCTTTGTTTGTTTTCATTGTATTTTTTTCTCCTCCTCAGATTCTTCTTTAATATATTTTCTCTATTATAGTAAATAAATTTCTTCTTTTATATAAGATTTATGGATCAAATGTTGATTTTATACTGAAGGATGTATTTTGATATATTTGAGCTATCATGTCTACATTAAGTAATACCAATGACTTAATATTATTACTTTGGATTACTATAGTTTATATTGATTAACATTTTTTAATATATACTTTTACTTATTTTTTAATTATATTATTTTTGTTGTTGTTGTTATTTTATATTTTAATTATATAAAAATAAAAATTTAATTAGATTATTTTATAATAATATTTAAATTGATTTCTCTCTTTTATATAATACTAATTGTTAGCTGAACATTTATTGTATTTTTTCGTAATTTGACACTCAAAAAAATTTAAAAGATTGGTCAAACACAATTTGCTCGTTAAATATTGCAAAAAGCACTTCTCAAATGAATTGACCAAATACAACTATTACTTTCCAAAAGTATTTTTGAACAAAATCACTTTTCAAATCTCCGGTCCTCAATAAGTGACCAATTTGTCTTTTTATTTTGGTTCAAAATAAGTGTCTATTTATATAATCAAGAAAAAATTTAATGTGTTTTTTCAAAATTATCCTTATGTACGTATCCCTAAAAAGTCTTTTACTGCTCACATTAAATTATGCTGCAACATTTAATTAAGAGTAGTTTAGTTACACTAACTATTTTTGTCTAGAATTTAGTTTTTTTTTTGTGTTGTGAGAGTAGTTTCTAACAGCTTAGCCCAACGGGCTCACTTTTCAAAATATATAATTTTTGATTGCTTGGCTATGTAGTTTTTGATTGCTTGGCCAAACGAGCTAGATTTAGTGCTGAAGATAACATCACACGAGCAATCAGCACGTATTTATCTAAAATACTAGCAGATACAGAGAAAAGGACCCCCTCTTTTGATGTTTTCCACTTGGAGAGGTAGAGACGTAAATAAACCACGGGCGATAGAAACATGGGAGTAAAAATATTTGGAGCCAACGTCAGAAATGAAATGAATCAGGAACTATAACAAATACAGTTTTGTTCATTTGGTCTTAATTCCATCAGCAATGATTTCATTGAGATCTCATATATGTATACAATAAGACACAGCATCTATGATCCCCTAGTCCCCAGACAATTTAAGCCATGTTTATCTCATACGTGATGAATTATAGCAGTTGCAGCCCCCATTACAAAGTAAGGCACCTGTCTTCTCCATTTCTCACGCATAGTAGCGCATTATAGTATTCAGATCAGCAGTCTTAAGAAATAGAGACATACATAAACCCCACAGGGGAGACAAATTTGCAAGGAATAAAGAAGGCAATTCCACATACACAACGACAAAAGGCACAAATTTTCTTGATCTAAAACACAATCCAAAAGCATACAAGAGAAAGCAGAATGCAAAGTCTAAAAAAAATGGCGATCTAGCATACATTAATTCTGACACTGGTCACAAGCTTGACCTTTTTTTGTTTGATAAGTTAAGCTACAAATTCTACACCTTTCATTCACCATTTGACTGATGCTTGCTCTTCAGTTTGCACAGTCTAAACTCTGGCCCTCTTGTTACTGCAACTAGGACACTTATACTGCTTGATGTGCTCAGCCTTTGCTGGAGTAATCTTCACACATTTGCCATGGAACCATTTCTCACACACATCACAGCAAATCCAGAATTCATCTTGGCCATAATTATCACCGCAAGCTCCACAGAGGGTTGCCCCTTGTTCATCTTCTTCTTCTACCTCCTCCCCACTCTCATCCTCCTCTTTAGGTGGAGACACCTTAACTCCCTTGTGCTGGGGCTCCGACTGACGAAACTGCAGAACAACATTGATAGCAGAAAACAATCAAACATGAGAGAAAAGAGGACCAAAAAGCATTAATATCAAGGTCATGTGGATTGACAACCTTTCCGCTTGATTTACTTTTGCTGCTGTTATTATGAGCAGCATCCCTTGCCTGTTTAGCAGCTCCAGTCACAACCTCAAACACTGTAGGAAGATCATTTATCATCTGGAAAAGCCTCTTCCTGTATACATGATTTCCCAAAAAAAGTCTATATCTCTTCTGAAGGAACTTTAGACAAACATTAAGCAATATAACCCATATTTCCAGAGTGATCTAGCTAGGTGAAATATTGCAAACACTTGGCTAACATAAACCACATTCATGAGTTAACAAGCTAAGGTTACATGTTCAAACGATGTACGCACAACTATCGAACCCTAGCAAGATGTACTCCAGTAGAAAATCCAGATTACAATATTTTTTTGCATAGCTTACAGTGGAAAAGATTTGATGACCCATTGGGAAAAGAGACGGATGGCAGTTGGTGATCCAAAGGCAGGAAGAAAGGGAAAAAACATACTGCTGCCCCAACAAATATTGCACGAAGCGCCTAGACAACATGTGACAGACATCATATCCAACTAAAGACTAACTTATCCAATGATGCAGCGGTCAATACCACTAGCAGAACCAATTCTCAGTGAGGCCTTTGTCTAATGGCATGCAGCAGTTAATACCACTAGCAGAACCAATTCTCAGTGAGGCCTTTGTCTAATGACTAGCATAACATAACCTCTTTTCTTAGACTGTCCGCAAATAATGCACGGTGCGTGTCAGATCCTCCAAACGCAGTGCACTTTTGGAGGATCGGACATGGGTGCTGTAGCATTTTGGGGAGTCCGCCAACATAGTTTTAAATAGATATAGCATAATATAATCACTTCCCATAAAACAAAATGAACACGAGATAGTACTAGTTCTGGTAATCATAACCCAGAGAGGTTAAATATCTTCACAAAAACTGAAAATCATTATACAAAACCACCAATGCAACCACCAAGTTAGGCAATAATTCACCTGTCATTAATTTGGGAATGAATATAGAATAGTTCCCAAATAAAGTTTAGTTGGACAGCGGAGCATGGAGCTCCTAACTGATAACAAGCAACCATATGGCTTGCAACTCTTGGTTCTATAATTCTAAAACTTGGTAGTAATCCTACTTACAGTGTAAGACAGGTCCGTAAGGACGAAGAGGAAGTTTTTGGAGAATATTGAGCTTGATTATTCCCTCAAGCCATTGTGGAATTGAATAATTTGTACACATGATCCAAGAAAGGAAATGGTACATAATCAGGAGTTAAATCTCTCAATTAATTCCCCTACAGATACCAATTGATGTATGTAATATTTCCTAATCCATGTCCTTTAATTACAGAATATTTACTCCTTAACTACAAAATACTATATAACTTCCCCTCAGGGGGGAGTATTAAAGTCGAGTGCTCCTAGCTTGCTGGGTATGTACTCGATCCCGAAACATCAAAGTTTTATTATAGAAAAGAGAAAAAGAATCCACAAAAAGGACTCTTCACCCATGTAAAATAAGCTGAGCATTCAACACAAATCCTCAAAGCAGGTGGAATAGCCATGACCTTTATAGAACCCCTTTGGATGTCCTTAAATACTTGATGTAGACACCATTATACAACTCAACAACGTCAAACACTACATGATGAGTGGGTGAGAAGACAGAGAAAAAATAGGAAGAAGTGAATTCTTGATTAAACAGAAAAAGCAACATCTTGCAAAGATAAAAGAACAATCCCACTATATCACACAGTTTCCGAGGGAGAATATCATCTATGCTCTACAACATGTTCCAAGCAAAGAGAACTTTCAAACATGATTGCGAAACAGATTCTCTGTCATTTTCCCCTTTCACATAATAAAGTAAATTGGATAATAGTGATGAGAAAGTTAACAAAAGGTGAGCAGGCCCAGGGTCTAAAGACGTGCTGATAAAGCTTAACCTATAATGGATCAAATAAAACAACTTTCGGAATGCTTAGACAAGTCAGGTTAAGAAGCATGAAGCAAGAGTAGCATGCAGAAGAAGTTGGAACAATTTCGGGGATGGTAACGAGACCTCTTTTAGGCACGACAAATGGTTGGGATACTCAACCCTCAAAGAACAGATGCCAAGAAGAACAAAAGTCCTTGGACACGTAATGGATCTTGAAGTACTATTTCTGCATCTCCCTGACCAAATCCGAATTTTCTATTTTCTAAAAGGAAAAATAGTAGATAAATCTCTTTTTCTAACACATAAAAGAATCTAAAAATAAATATTCGATCGAACTGTCTTTTTTCCTCCGATCCGTGGAAAGATATACTCTGGGGATTTAGATTTATTTATATGAAGTATGAAAATAAAGAGTTAGAAAGTTAGACAAAACAAAAAGGTTTCAAAATAGAATCAATTAATTTCAATGAGTTCTTAACTTTCACTAATTTCACTAAAGATTTTTATATACGTTCTTCTATAGATATGGAAATAGAATGGAAATATAGAATTTTTTTTAATGGAATTCTGCAAATAGGTCGATGGGGAAAATGAAATTCCCCACCTTGGAATAGAAATGATGTTTATTCTTGTCAACAAAAAAGTTATTATTCAGTAAATAGAGGATTTCCCTTTCTTGTCCAATACAAAATTTAATATAAGAAAATACTTTCCAGAAAAAACAATTTATTTTTCTGGCTACGGATTTATGGAACCTCACTTACTAGTTTGAAGTTGACAAATGTATGCATTTCGATTAGGGTCGTATTCTATGGTTACGATTCTACCATATATGTCATTTTCATTCCGTCGAAAATCGATTTTACGGTATAGACGCTTATGACCTCCCCCTCTATGCCTTGCGGTAATGATTCCTCTGGCATTACAACCTTTACCACAATGATGCTGGTCGGTCCGTGACCCCTGGATGCCGAAGGCATCCTTGGGGTGATCTCGTAGTTGCTACGGGGTGGAGATGATGGATGGTAAGGTTCAAAAGAATTTACAAAAAAGGGATTTTTTTGAGTATTTTAGAAAGGGTCGGTTAGGAGAGGGAGGTATCTGTAATTGAATAACTATAAGCCAACCCTTATAGATGTTTCGACGCTTGATTCTCGAATAGGATTGAATCTAAGATGAATGCTTGGTTTACGTTATGGAAGAAAGACATGTATATGTGATATTAGATATTGACTAGTGCTAGTTATATATGAAATGAACTAAAGATATATTTTACTACTCTAGGGGATTCTAATAGACTAGAAGTCCTTCCGGCCCTTTGTGACTGTGAATTGAATGAATAAACGGATGAAATCAAGAAATAATTCAACTAACAGTTCGAACCAAGAAATGGAAGAACGAAANTGCTTGATTGTTCAGACCTCTACAGCTTTACTCGAGATCCTTATGTTACGGTTGTTCAATGCATTAAAAGCACTGGATGGGAAGCTTGTTTTACAAGAAACAGTAACGATTGCGAACATGCCAGACTTTCTCAACTTTTGCAACCATTGAGAAATTTTCAACGTTCATCAGTCAACCTAGACTCTCTTCACTGGCTATACAAGAATGACAGGCTCTCACTGTAATTTCTAGTTACAAATGGCTGAAGCATCCCCCAGCCGCAATACAGGATAAGATTGGCCTTGGAAACAACTTTGGAGTTGAAAGCAGTGGCGGAGCCACATTTGTCCAAGGTGCTTCGTCGGAAAATTACACTGTTTAACCCAGTAATTTTCTTAAAAATATGTATATATACTATATAATGACACCCCTTTACTTTTGGTGAGTTTATTTCTTTATATTGTGACTCCCCTTAATGAAAATCCTGGCTCCGCCACTGTTTGAAAGCACCACCCAAAGTGGCTTGTTTCTGCTGGACAGTTAATTATGAGGCAATCCTGACCCAATATACCCTTCAACAAAGAAGCATGAACCTTTGTAAGTTACATGTGTGAGAAGGCAGAAGAAGATGCAAATCACCTTTTCATTCACTGCCCAAGTAGCCTCTCGTACTTTTGGATTCAAATAGGCAATGCCAGTATCTATCAAAGAGCTTCTTTTCAGCTGGACAGGAAAGGAATGGGGAAAGGCAGGAAGAAAATCTGGAAAATCAAACCAGCTAGCATTTGGTGGGTCATATGGAAAGAAAGATATCTCACATGTTCTGAAGGCAAAAGAGAGAACATTCACCAACTGAAGTTCAATGTCTTATCTTTCTTAGCCTTTTTGTGTAACACGCAAAATGTGTATGATGTAGAAAGATTTTTAAATTTCCTCAGTTATCTGTCGAATTATACTAGGTGGACTGAGTTTTTGTAAGATTCTTGGATATGGATACTGATACACTTGTTAGAACCTGATGTAAGCCACTACACAAATCTTTGTGCTTTTTTGTTTATATAAAATGCTCCCTTATAACAAAAAAAAAGAAGTTAGAACATTTTTCTGGAAAAGGAAAACGTTAGAAAAAATTACTAACAGATCCCTGCATAAGAGAAATAGAGGTAAAAGGGCAACCCAAAAATAGGCACGAAAAAGAAGAGATTATAGACGGACGGAGCACGGCACATACAACAGGCACACCAGGTTGTTTTTGCAGAAAGTAGACGAAACTATTTTTTAAGGACCGGTAGAAGGTAGACATACCTCCCATTAGAAAAATGAAAATTACACATTCAAATAATGTACAATCTACATAATATACAACAACTTACATACCCATGACAATCTACATAGTATAAGGACAGGAAATCAAAGAAAAAATGAAATCAAAAGGTACAAAATGATATTACCTTTCACTCTTACCAAAACCAAAGCGTGCGCCAAAGTAGAATGCAACAGAAAGCAACCATGAATCACTGTGAACTGCAACAAGTGATAACCAGTCCTTCTCTTGCATCCCATCACGAGCAAAGTTTATGCCTAGTGCTGGTTCGGGTAGTTCAGGAGGCACCTCCTCAACTGGGAGGTTTACTTCCCATGTTTCATTAGGGAGCCCATAGAGACACAAGTTCTCCTTTTCTGCAGGTAAACACATGGGCATATGTTGAAGCAGTCATCAAGAATGATAGTAAAAGCTGCTTAAGAATAAACTCCATCAGGGCCTCAAACAAGAAGACAGAAGAACAGTTATATTGCATCTATAAAGAAGGAACTTCCCTGAACATCAAAATACAACAACAAACCCAGTATAATCCCACAAGTGGGGTCTGGGGATGGTAGTGGTACGCAGCGTTACTCTTACCTTGTGCGAAGGCAGAGAGGTTGTTTCCGATAGACCCTCGATTCAAGCAAGGTACAATCATAGCAGTGTTTAAAAAAAGTGCAGTAGTGAAAAGGCCATAAATAAGCAGTATCAACAGCAAGATATTCAGATAACCGAAGCAAAAGAAACAACATGTGATAATAAAAATCTAGGATAAGAAAAATAAGGGAATAACGCTAAAACTACTGGGTCTCTACCCTAATTCTCGATCTCCACACCGTCCTATCAAGGGTCATGACATCGGTAAGCGAAGGGCATGTCATGTCATGCCTTATCACCTCTCTCCAATACTTCTTTGGCCTACCTCTACCTATTTTTGGACCCACCATAGAAAACCTCTCACACCTTCTCATTGAGGCATCTGGGCATCTCCTCTTCACATGCCCGAACTATCTCAGCTTAGCTTCCTGCATCTTGTCCACCATAGGGGTCATTCTCACCTTATCCCGAATATCTTCATTCTTAATCATCCTCATTTCAGCTACTTTCAACTCTAAACATGAGAGCTGTTGACTAGCCCACATCCCGTTATACAACATAGTCGGCCTAACAACCACCCTATAGAACTTACCTTTAAGTCTCTGTGGCACATTCTTATCACACATGACACTGGATGCGAGCCTCCATTTAATCTACCCCGCGCCAATACGATGTGCGACATCATCATCAATCTATCCATTACCTTGGATTATAGATCCAAGATACTTGAAACTCTCTCTTCGGGATGACTTGTGTATCAAACCTCACTTCCGCCCCGCTTCATGGTACGTCACTGAACTAGTACTCCAAGTACTCAGTCTTAGCCCTACTCAACCTAAAACCCTTAGACGCCAGGATCTGTCTCCAAACTGCCAGCCTAGTGTTAACACTGACCCGCGTCTCGTCAATGCAAAATACACCAATGCAAAAGGGCAGAATTAATAAGTACAACCAATAAAATGATAAATGTCAAAGCAAAAAGTAATCAATTTCTATCCTCCGCCTCCAACCAAAAGAAAAAGAGAAAAGATTAATTAGGAAACTGAGATTCTAATTTGCCATCAACAGCACAACCTCCACCACCAGAGGCAGAGGTGTGCCGACTAACAGTTTATTTGGCATTCAAGAAATCTTTTCTTAGATCTATGCAAATTCCATTTAAGCTTAGTTATCAAGTAAAATTTTGTGTTAATAAAGCAACAGCAGTACATGCACAAGCGAAGCGGAGACAAGAATCATTGAGGAACACACTAGAGCTAAGTGCACTCTGTTAGATCAAACAGAGATAGTTCTTATATGGAAACTCTGCCAGTGTTTTATATAAGCTGGTGCAAAGAGCAGCTCTTATACCTGTAAGCGTTTAGAATAAAAGATGTCCAAACATTTCAATGTGCTGATTGACCTGCATTGACAAACAGTCATTCCTCCCCACCCCCTCTGCCCCCCCCC
>ML428324.1:86069-223274 GCA_005239525.1 Nicotiana knightiana
CCTCAAAAGAAAAGAAAGAAAAAGAAGATAATACACATAATTTATGAGAATATTGTTTCCAAACTACACACAAACTACAAATAACCAGCTTAAAATGCATCCAAGAGCTACTAATAAAGTAATAATCACCTAAGACATGCAACATATCGAAAAATTACCATAGATAACATAAAGTTCTATTCGTCCACGACAATTTATACCTCTCTAAGCTAATACTTATAACTAAAATCAGGATCAGATCTAACATGAGACTTTTCATATATCGACTTAAAATATCAACATTTCACATGCTCATACAAGATTAAAGTTCAATAAATGTGACTTGATAGAAAACAAAGGTCATCCCGCCTATCCGTGCAACTAAAAATCTCGCATGTTTTCTCCCTCAGACCTGATAAGCAATCAGCCAATTATTAAGATATCAAAGAAAAACTAACTAGCATTGATGCTTCTCCCTGAATTGAGTAAATATCTCATTTTTCCAGGTTATCTTTCAGACATAATTAACACGTTGTAAATATTATCCATTAGGACCACAACATTACTCATTTCAGAGGGCCCAGACCATTAACAACTTTACGAAAAAACTGATTTCGCCGTTTCTGCTCAACAACAAATGACAAAAAGATGCACTCGGTGAGAAAAGTTATTACAATGTGGTTTAGGCTCCAAAACTGCGAATGACAATGCAATTCAACATACACACAGTTACATAAAAGTGTTACTTATAAAGTTCAAAATATTAAGACGCACTTCCAGGAATTAAAACTGCAGAAAGCAAGCAACATTTCAAACGAGCACATATACAAACATATACAGTATGTATCCAAGGAAAAACTGAGCAAAAGGAAACTCACCAGGATCACACTGCTGATAGAACTTCTCAACATCTACAATAACACAAAGTTATAAACATCACAATTAGCAAAACCACCATGATTCTCACACACCCACAAAGCAAAAGGACTAACACCCATATACTTGCATGAAAAAATACATATATGGAAAAAAAATATAGTACCTTATTTTTCTCAAAAGAAAAAAAAATCATGCGAAAATATGCTTTAGAAGGAGAAAAAAGTTACATTCTACCTCCATGAGGGGTTCAAGGTAACACTTCAGTTTTTGGTCTCAATTCGGACATCCATTCTTTCATTAAAAAATATTACACATTCAGAAACCGTACAGAAGTAGTACTATAAAAGTAGCAATTTTTCACAGAAAAATATTCAAAAAATTGCACGAAAAATGTAGTAATAAAAGAAAATCTGTTTCTCTCCAAATTATAATACTGTACAAAAATATACTCCCTCTCTGAAGGGATTTAAAGTCAAAGAATCTAGTTTTTGGTCTCAATTCAAACATCAATACTTTCCGTTTTCTCTAAATAATTATACATTTAAAAACTGTACAAAAAGGTACTACTATAAAGTAGCAGTTTTTGTTTATAGAAACATATTCAAAATTGCATGAAAAAATCGTAATGAACGAAATTTGTTTGACTCGAGAAATTGTAATAGCGCCTTTAAAAATAAAACAGAGGAAAGAGTAAGAAATTAAAGAACCTGCGGTAAGTGCTTTGATTAAACCAGCTCTACGGCCTTTGAAATCATTGAAAACTTCCTCTACGGTTCTCGGTATTGGATGAGGAATTCCTTCCATGTCCTCCACTACTTTCCACAATTTCAATTCAAACCCCACAAACTAAAAAATCCAATCTTTTTTTCTTGTCTCAGAACAGGTGATGAAATTAGGGTTTTGTTCAGAGCTAGGGTTTCTTCTTCATTTTACTTCAAGTTTAAAATCGGCTAATGTTTATGAATATGAGGAAAAAAAGGCCCAATTTTTTAGGAAATTGCAGAGAATAATTAGAGGCAGTGAAGAGAATGGATTGGAGAGAGAGAGAGAGAGAGCAGCGGGAAGACAAGAGAAGGGGTGTAATGGTAGGGTGGTGGGAGTGGGGGTGGGTGGATTGTAGTGTATATAGTTGCAGTAGATCTATATGTTCGGGAAAAAAAAAAAGAGATCTATATGTTCGGACAAATCTTAAATTTATTTATTGCTTAATTACACATGGCAGAATATGATTGGTTAATTAAAGGCAAGGGGTTAGTTCTCTTCTTTTTTTTTTAAATCCCTTTTTTTTAAGTGAATAATCATTGGTTTTGTGGGTTTTGATTTTGACATTTGTTGTTTTCAAGAAAGGTATCTCAAAGTAGGGGATTTATTGGGTTACTTGAGTTATGTTTGCTCCTTTCTCCGTGTGACCCTATTCCGTTATTGTTGATAATTATCATTTGTATTAGCATTAATCTTCACTTGTATTGTTTTTCTGTATGAAGATTAAAAAATGTTATGTGAATATATATAAGGGAATGAGTGTAGTAATTTAATATTACTTTTATAAACCTCCTAATAAGCTCTTGCACAACCCATTGGGATAATTATATAACTCAATATCCTCTTGCACATTCCATTTCCATTCTTGAGTTCACAACGTGAACTTCAACAACATTAACAATCACCATAATGGGCTTACTAAAGTTGGCTCCATACTATTTTTTCATTCCTATAAACTATATGAAAATTTATTATCAAAAATATACATGATAATTTGCTTAAATATGTTTTGTCTACAAATTATATATATTTATTTAAACTAGAATTCTTTTTGCAATAGCCTTCCTTTTTTAGACGCAGGATTTTGGGATCGCGTAGGATTCTTCCGAGAATTTTGCGACGCAATCATCGCAATTGAGTTAAGCCTGCTATTACGCCGATTTTCTCAGTTTTTCATCGACGATATTCTGGTTTTCTCTGTTTCTTCTTGTTTCACAACCATAGGCATAGCAATTATCTACAATTGTATTGAATTCCGCAAAATAATGTCAAAAATAGCTATTATATTTCAGCTAAATGATAATTGGGATAGGTTTGGGAGATACAGAGATTTTAATGTTGCCGAAATTGTAATCAGCGATGAGTCAAATTATAGTCAATTGAATTCTGCAATCGCAGAGCATCTAATTATTGATACATCAGAAAAAATCATCGAAATCAAATACATTATCAATGAACATTGTCCTCCAATGGAAATTCGGAACGATATGGGAGTTCGAGTATACATGGAGACGAAAAAGAAAAACAAAATCTTAGAAATGTATCCGCTATGTATAACAGTGCGTGATTTCGATTTGGAATGCAGTATCTCTAATTTGAACACAATTACATGTTTGCTCTTTATTTCAGTGGTGATGTTTGTTTATATTTCATGTGTCCTACAATTTTTCTACAACATAGCTACAAAAATACTACATAATACAAGTGTAGTTCAACTGTTATGAATATTGAAGTATTGAATTTCACGTGTTCTATAATTTTACTACAAATTATCTACAATGTATGTCTGAACTGTAGTTAGCTTTAATTGAGTGCAGGTTTATCTGGAACACTGAAGTTGATTGATATGCCAACATCTCCGCTGATAGTGGAATATGAAAGTATCATCATAACAAAACATACGCCAAATGTTATTGAAGTAGGTCAAGTCTACAAAGACAAGCAAACAATTGTCAGTGCAATGAAGTACTATTCTGTCATGAACAAGCTTCAATTTAGGGTGAAAGGGTTTAGGTAAGAAGGTAGGAACAGTTCAATTGTCAAAATCGTATTTTTGTTTAATTTGTAGTTTCTTTATATTTTTTTTATAGTTTGTAATATCATTGTATAAAAATTATATATAATTTTTTTGTATATAAATTGTTAAAATGTAAGATTTTTATGCTTAAACATCCTATTATTTTGTAGCTACATATTTCATAACATTTTTTAAATGTATTTATTTTGTAGTTACTGCCTGGTATGTGTTGGGGACAATTGTACATGGCACTTCAAGTCCACAAGCATAAATGATTCAGCATTGTTCAAGGTTCGAAAATTCAACAGCTTGCACACATGCTCTTTGATAGACAATACATACATACAACGCAAACCTATTGCCATGGTAGTTGGTAGCATGGTTATACCAAAATATGCGGATCCTTAGACAATTTACACACCAAAAGACATACAAACTGATATGTTGTCTGAACACGGTGTGAAATTAACATCATGCAAGATTAGAGAGTAAAGAAAAAGGCTTTGAAATTTTTGAGAGGTCATCCTGCTGATTCCTGCAGTCGTTTGCCAAGTTATTTGTATATTCTGGAGAAGACTTATCCGGGGTCGATATTTAAATTGCAGAAGATTGATGGTGACTGTTTCTTGTACGCATTTGTTGCGCTTAGTACGTCAATCAAACGTTGGGAATATCGTAGGCTAGTTGTAGTAGTTGATGGGACCTTTTTGAAGTCGTCATATAGGGGAATAATGCTAACAGCTAGCACAAGGGATGCAACAGGTATTGTAGATTAATTGTAGAAATATTATTGAAAATTTAATTTTTATTATGTATTTTTTTTCCTCTCCAATTTTATTATGGAAATTGAATTTCTTTTTGCCACCTGTGATAGGTAGCATATTACCACTAGCATACTTTGTTGTTAATTCAGAAAATGACGCATCGTGGAAGTGTTTTTTTTAGCAATTTAAACATGTGTATGTCAAATGGAGCTCTGTCCGGACCTCAAGCAAATCTGGAGACATGAGTGCAAAGATTTTCTCCAATCCCTCTCTCTCTCTCTCTCTCAACCCCTCCGTTCCAATAAAGAAGTTGACACTGATATTCGAAGTGAACCAGATACCCCCACAGTTTTCCATAACACCCAGATTAACCAAACAGATGCCCCACAACCTCAACATACACCTACCTAGATTCAGAACCAACAACATCAATTGCATCCCATTGAACATGTCCTTGAAGAATACCCTCTCAACAAATATTCCTCATAAGAAGATGAATACAGACCCATTCTTTCTGAGAATGAGATGAGAGGTGAATTTGAAGATGAGGATGAAGAAAGTGAAGCATTAGAAGAGGAGCAACACTGGGACCTTTTAATTGCTGCACTAAATGGAATACCAAATCAGGAAGAAAATAGAATCTCCCAAAGATCCAAAATGAGACCTTCACTAAGGCTTACAAGGAGCAAAGCTGCCTCAAGCAGCAGTGTACTACCAAACCACAAACTACCCTCCCTCTTTTAAATGATTAGTACACTCACTTGGAATGTCAGAGGCATCAGGAGCTCTGGAGCCATTGAGAGGCTAAGAATTCTCAAAAAACTCCACAATATCTCCCTCATTGCTATTTTGGAACCTCTCCTTCAAAATCCAACCCTCATGGATGACACACTCCTCAATCACTTCAAAATCCAACTCCCCATGCATCATGCCATCTCAAACTGTAACAACAAAATCTGGATTTTTTGGGATCAAGATTTTACTGGGACTATTCTTGAATCAGATGAACAACAAGTCACAATGGAACTAAAACATGCGGAAGCATGTGATACCTTCCACATATCTTTCATTTATGCCAAATGCAAACCATCCTTGAGAAGACCACTATGGGATAGTTTAAGGCTCAAATCTACTGCTACAAATGTCCCATGATGTGCAATCGGTGATTTTAATGTTATAGCATCCATTGAATAAAAGATTGGGGGAATTCCATATCAGATCAACAAGAGTATTGAATTCCTTAACATGATTGAAAATTGTGGCTTCACTGATCTTGGATTCTATGGTCCAAGGTACACCTGGTCTAATGGAAGAGGTCCTTGTGCCATTGTCTGGAAGAAATTAGACAGAGGTCTTGTGAGTGACAACTGGCTAGCTTCTTTCCCTGCAACAACCATCACTCATCTTTCTTCTTCTGGTTCTGACCATTCCCCTCTCTCATAGACATGAATGTAAGACCAGACAATCAAAAAAGATACTTCAAATTACTAAACTGCTGGACCAACAATGAAACTTTCTTGCCTTTGGTCCAAACCATTTGGACAAGCTAGTGCAAGGAAATGTCATGCGGATATTTCACCAGAAGACTAAAAACCTACGCTCTGCCCTGAGTAAATGGTCAAGACAGGAATATGGTGATATTTACCAAAAGGTCAAGGAATTTGAGGACAAAGTAAGAAAAGCTGAAGAGACATAGGCACAGACCAACTTGGAAACTGATAGAATAAGGCTACAGGAACTCAATGCACAATACATCAGACACATGAATATTGAGGAGTCAATCTTGAAACAGAATACTCAACTTCAATGGTTCAAAGAAGGTGATGCAAACTCTAGATACTTTCATAACTTAATTAGAGGTAGGAGAAGGCATTTATACATCGACAAGATCAAAACTAGTGAAGATGAATGGGTACAAGGTGATGAAGCCATTGGAGAGGTTGTTTGTGATCATTTCCAGAACTTATTCACTGATCCTGGTGGGGTCATTAGGGAAGATCTTCTCTCTTGCATTCCTTCTCTAGTAACCCCTGAAGACAACGAAATTCTCACCCAAGACCCTACCATGCAGGAAATCAAAGAGGTAGTCTTCTCAATGAATCCAACAAGTGCGGCTGGTCCTGATGGACTCAATGGAAAATTTTTCCAACACTGTTGTGACATCATTAAAACTGACATTTTTAATGTGGCCAGTGCCTTCTTTTGTAGTTCTACCATGCCCAGACATATGACCCAAGCATGTATTTTTATCCTTCCCAAAGTAGAATTCGCAAACTCCTTCTCAGAATTCAGGTCAATCAGTTTAAGCAACTTCATCAACAAAATCATCTCAAGGGTCATTAGTTTAAGACTTGCTCCAATATTGCCCAGAATCATCTCTCCAAATCAGACTGGTTTTGTTAAGGGAAAAAGCATCTCTGAAAACATTATGCTTGCCCAAGAAATTTTTCAAGGAATCAAGAAACCAAACATTGGAGCCAATGTAGTGATCAAACTTGATATGGCTAAAGCATATGACAGAGTATCGTAGTCCTTTACATGCATCATGATGAGGAGATTAGGCTTTAGTGAAATGATCATTGATATGGTGTGGAGAACTCTCTGAAACAAACAGTACTCAGTAATTTGTGAATGGCACCAGATGTGGTTTTTTCCACTCAACTAGAGGTCTCAAGCAAGGAGATCTCTTGGCCCCTGCACTCTTCATTTTGGGTGCAGAACTCCTATTTAGAATGTTGAACAACCTCACTCATGACCAACTCTTCAATGGATTTTACATGGAAAGGAGAGGTCCTCAAATCACTCATTTGAGCTTTGCTGATGATATTGTAATCTTCACCTCTGGCAGCAAAGTTTCTCTTCAGAAATCATGGATATCCTCCAAACCTATGAAGACCCTCTGGCCAACTGGTCAATAAGATCAAAAGTCACTTCATGACTTTACCTTATATCTTACACCAACAGGATAATCGAACGAATCACTGACTTCTCCAGAAAAGATTCCCTAATCACCTACCTTGGTTATCCTCTTTATATTGGTAGGAAGAGAATTGTCCACTTCAACTCCCTCACATCCAAAGTAGTAAGCAGAATAAGAGGGTGGCATGGAAAATTATTGTCTTACAGTGGAAGAGAAACATTGATCAAACATGTTCTCCAATCTCTACCCATCCACTTCCTCTCAGCAGTTTCTCCTCCTAAAACTGTGATCAAACAAATTGAAAAGCTTGCTGCAAAAATTTTCTGGGGTATGGATAATGACAGAAACAAATATCATTGGGCATCTTGGCAAAAGCTCTCTAAACCCCAAAATGAAGATGGAATTGGTTTCAGAACCACTGAGGATATTTGCAAATCTATGGAAATCAAACAATGGTGGCACTTCAGAACAACGGACACTCTTTGGAGTAACTTTCTCAAGGCCAAATATTGTCAGAGATCTCACCCCATCTCTAAAAAAATGGAACTCAGGCCAATCACAGACATGGAAAAGAATGATGATCAACAAGAAACATGCAGAAACACACATAAAATGGATACTTCACTCAGGAAGCTCAAGTTTTTGGTGAGACAGTTGGTTTGGCACAGGAAACTTAGCCAGCCATAGACCACAAGGCAGCAGACCTGGAAACATAAAGGTCTCCCACTTCTGGAGCTCGGGTTCTTGGGATCTTCAGAAAATGGATGCCACTGCTCCAACTCATATGATCCAATTCATTTCACAAGTCCCCATCCACTACAACCCTCTTCTACCTGACAAACCAATCTGGAAAGCAACATCATCAGGCAATTTTACTTGTCTCAGCATGGAATGTGGTCGGAGAGAAGAGATCTACCCTCTTTACCAATAAGATGACATTGAACAAATACATACCTTTCAAATGGTTCTTCTGTCTTTGAAGGGATCAAAGGAACAAGCTTCCTACAGATGATAGACTTGCTAAGTTTCACATTTCAACTGTCAACAGATGTGTTTGCTGCATTAAACCCCAAGCTGAATCTGTTGATAATATCCTCGGTAGGGGGCACTTTGCTAAGGCTATCTGGAAAATCATCTCAGAACCCTTTGGATTTCCTTTCACTTTTATGCCTCTACAACCTTTGCTTATAAAATGGTGGGTTCAGAAGAGTAAAAATGAAATTCACAAGTTACTAATAGACACCATTCCCATCATTGTTTGTTGGAACCTTTGGAAGAATAGATGCAATGCTAAATATGGATCCAAGAAATCAGCTATAACAAGGGTTCTTTTCTCCATCACCTCTGACATCAACCAACTCCTCAAAGCCTACTACCCTGATATTCCATGGCCTTTTAATTGGTATGACCTCCTCTCAATGGTTGAGAACCTGCAGTACCACACTAGCATTACCTAAGTGGCATGGCTGAAGCCTGAAACTGGTTTTATTCAAGTCAACAGTGATGGTAATGCCTTAACCAATCCTGGAAAAATTGGTGTTGGTGTCATCATCAGACTTAGAAGTCCAGTTAATACATGCTATAGCCAGTCCTCTTGGTGAAGTATCCAACAATCTTGCGGAAACTCAATCAGCAACCTTGGCTATGCAGTGGTTCCTGGCCAATGGCTTTACCAAAATTCACTTAGAAGCTGATTATGCACTGCTTATCCATTTGCTTAACCACATATCAACCCCTCATTGGAATCTAGACATCACAGTGCAAAACCTCAAAGAATTATGCAGGCTATGTGAAAATTTCAAATGCTCCCATGTTTGCAGAGAGGCAAATTTCCTTGCATATTCACTATCCAAAATCAGTCACAGCCTCCCCACCATGACACATTACCACTGTCTAAATGAATTACCCGAACACATAAGAGGTCAAATTCACTTAGACAGAGTTGGCACACCTTCTTTCAAACACAAACAAACCAAGAAGTTCCAAACCCCATCTCAGTAGGCCTCAACTTCCACTCATGATCAGGGTCGACACACACACATCTAGAGAAGTTTTCCCAACTACCAACCAAATGCAATCATCACCATAACTACCTCATACCACATCATGCTTAAACATAGATCACACCTCCATTCCAATTCTTTCCCCACATCACATAAACAACTACACATCACTAATCTCACACCCACACACAACCACCAGTCCAAAAACACAAACAGACTCTGCTTTTTGCATTTTGCACAATGCAGACCCCCTCTCCAAACCACACCAAAAAATACACACAATCCCACATCACAAACCCAAAAGCACAACACTGCAAACCTCTACATCCTTCACCCCTTCATTACCTACACAACAATCTCACTAAGCACCAAAACCATCATCACTTGTCACACCCCAGCAAAACCACAAACCTGACCAATTTCTTCTCTAACACTGTTTTCTTTTTTGTAGGAAAACTCATCTTTTCATGGCTTAACCATTTGATGTATCCCCAGTGTGTGGTATTAGCAACAATGCCCAATCTACTTAGGAGACATCAATGGAAAATAAACCAATTAGAAGATTTGAGAAGGCTAGGAATACATGACTACTTAGGGAGAAACAAGGAATCTTGGTTCCTTAATTGTAGGTCAATCCAACACCTACATCAGCAACAACACCAATGGTACCATATCAGCAACAACCAAATCACCAACCACCCTTCTGTTATCACTGTAGCTGCCCTAAATGAAAACCTCCAGAAATCACCACTGACCTCTAACCTACAACCCTCCCCTCTGAACCAATTGCAACACATTCATCCCACCCAAACTTCAATGAACCACTCATACACACACCCATTCACTCCTTAAATTGGCTTCAGTACACACAAAAATATGAAGGCAAGCTCCCTGAAAACCCACAAGAAAAAGAAAGCAAGCAAAAAGGGCACAATAACCCCAATACCTGCTACCAACGACCCTTGCATTGAGTTTTTCCAAGAAACCACACGAGCAATTTTCCATGTCCCAATACTGCTCAACTCCACCTTACTTTCATCCTCTAATCCCAGCTCCCACAAGAACCTGCAAGCAGCATCTGATCCTTAGAAACAGAAGCTTTAAAGCTTCGATTTGGCTAACACGTTTGTTCAGTTTTGCAGGATCATTGAGATGGCTTAGTCAATTGACACACTTCCAGTGTGTGGTATTAGTGTCTCTGATGCTCATTCTGTTGGAAGGGCATCAATTCACTCTAGTCCCTCAACAGGTTACTACACACACAAACAAGCTCATACTTAATAAATGGAAGCAATACCCTATGGACAGTAGTTCCAGAAGACCTACAGGGCATGTATACTGACCCTTCTCTACACAACTCCAGCACTATCAAGAGATGTCATACAACTATCACCACAAGAACAATCAGCTTTCAACCTTCTAGCAATTCTGTAACAGTTCCTTCTACAGTCTACTGCCATCAGTCCATGTTTTCAACATGACACACTTAGGGGCTCAGACCTAGTTTCTATGTCCTGTTTCTTCATCAGCCTCCTGCAGCAAGGAATAACTCAACCCTATCTTGTTAGGAAAATGCTCACTCTCTCTTGTCACATACTGAAGACACCTGAAGCAGGAAAATGCTCACTCTCTCTTGTCACATACATAACCCAGCAACAACTTCAATAACAATATGCAATGGTTTCTTTGATTTTTATCTTCAACATGGTTTTCTTTGAACTCAATGTCGAATTTATGTTGAAGATGAAGCCCTGGACATTCACATGGTTTTTGTCATATCTCTAGGGAATTTCTACAACTTTTGTAATTGCTCTAGCCATAGACTTTTTTGTATATGGAAGGAAATCTTCCCTCTCATCTACTCAGTAGAATTAGGATTAGTTGTTCATGTTTGTATAGTTGACCTAGGCCTACTCCACTTTGTTTTTGTACATCCAATTGGCTATCAATGTTGGATAGACAATTGGGACATCATCTTAGGTCTTACTGCACATAGTCTCCAGGATTCATCTAGTCACCACATGTTGATGACTAGATATTCCATCACTTTATTTTGGGAGGTAAGGTTTATGTCCTCCTCCTTTGTTTTACCTTTTATTAAATATATGAAAATAAACCCTAGGCACAATGCCTAGTGGATTTAACTAAAAAAAAACATGCATATGGTGAAAAACCAAATATGTGTGTTGTTTCGGATCAGAATGAGAGTATCTTGAAGGCAACATCTATTGTTTATACCGGCATGTCACATTATGCTTGCATGTGGCATATTTGGACAAATATAAGGTCAAAGTTCAAGAAGGGTCATCTAAAGTTAAGCGAATTGTACTTTTCCACGACACGATCATACACGCTTGATGAATTTAATGAAAGAATGTCAAAGATTGAAGAGATCGACACACGTGGTGAAGCATACCTATACGATATTAGCTATCACATATGGTCTCGGGTACATGCTACGGTGAACAGAACATGGATGATGACATCAAACATTGCAGATACATTGAATGTTGTAACAAAAAGATGCAAGGGAGTTGCACATAGTAGAACTATTAGAGTACATGAGGACTCTTCTTGAACGTTGGACTAGTGAAAATTTGTTGAAAGCAAAGGGTACATTCATATACCTTGGGAAAAAATACAACAAAGAGTTGGAGGACAACAGGACATTGTCGCAGAAGATGAGAGTAAGCTATATCCAATAACATCAGATAAATGATTCCATCAAATTAAATACATACTATTAATTGTAGATAAAATGTTGTATAATTGTAGTTATTGTGTATATGTTTCTGACAACTTGTTGTGTGTTTGTAATGAAATTGTAGTTGAGGGCTTCAACAGATCACATCCATACAGTGATAGATGGTGTGAAGCGCTTTATTGTTTGTCTTCAAAACAAGATGTAACGACCCGACCGGTCGTGTTGAGCTCTAGCGCGTCGTTTGGCAGTTTGAGCCTATGAGCAGCTTCACCTCAAGTATTATGACTTGTACGCATGGTCGGAATTGAATTCCGAGAGTTTTGGAGTTGATTTTTGAAGAGAATTCTTGTTTTGGAAGCTTTAAGTTGGAAGAAATGATTAAGGTTGGATTGTTGAGTAAACGACCCCGGAATCGGTATTTGAAGGTTCCATCAGGTTTTTGGATGACTCGGGAGCGTTCCGGTGTCTATTGTGGAAGTTAGCATTTTGGAAGAAATTCATAAATTTAGATTGAAGTACATTTCAGTGTTATCAATGTCCATTTGGGACTCTGAGTATGGGAATAGCTCCATATGGTGATTCTGGTATTGGGAGCGTGATCGAAAGTGAATTCGGAGGTCCATAGGTCATTTTGGAGTCATTTGGCTAAAGTTAGAAATTTGAAGGGTTTTTGAGAAGTTTGACAGGAAGTGGACTTTTTGATATCGGGATCGGATTTCGATTCCAGAAGTTGGAGTAGGACCGTAATGTCAAATGTGACTTGTGTGAAAAATTTAAGGTCAATCGGTCTTGATTTGATAGGTTTCGACATCGAATGAGGAAGTTTGAAGTTCTAAAGTTCATAAAGCTTGAGTTGGAGTGCAATTCATGGTATTAGCGTTGTTTGATGTGATTTGAGGCCTCGAGCGGGTCCGCATTATGTTTTGGAACTGGTTGATGTGATGGGACGGGGCCCCGGGGGCCTCGGGGGCCCCGGGTGGTTAATGAATCGAGTTCGTCTTGGAAGAAAGGCTGAGGGATGCTGTCATCTGGTGTGATCGCACCTGTGGGAAGAGGGCCGCAGGAGCGAGAATGGACTCGTAGATGCAGAATTTCGCTGGGGAGGCATGGGCCGCAGATGTGGTCGAGATCTGCAGAAGTGGGACCGCACCTGCGTGCGTGGAGCGGCAGAAGCGGAGTGAAGGCTTGGTGAGTGACCGCAGAAACGGTAGTGGAGGCTGCACCTGCGGAACCGCAGAAGCGGTCAAGTGACCGCAGGTCCGAAGAATCGCTGGGTAGTGTCTTTTAAAGGACGGGGGCCGGGCTCATTTCAACCCCATTTCCTCCATGGGAGTCGATTTTGGAACCTTTGAAGAGGGGGATTTCATAATCAAACATGAGGTAAGTTAATCCCATCTCTTGTAAGTTAAATACATAGTTTTATTGTGGATTCAAGCATGAAAACTAGTAGAAATTTGGAATTTTGAAGAAAAAACTAGAAATTGGTATTCTTGGATTTTGACCACGATTTTGGACATGAAATTGGGAGTAAACTATATATTTGGGTTCGTAAAGTTATGGGTGATCCTTATCTTCGAAAAATTTCGGAATCCGGGCACGTGAGCCCAGGGTGATTTTTATCGACTTTGCGATTAGGGTTAGAAATTGTTATAAATTGAATTGTTATGAGTAGGGGTGTTCTTAAAAACCCGAAAAACCGAACCGAATCGAAAACCGAACCAAACCGACCAAAAAAATCAATACTTTTTAGGTTTAGTTTGGTTTTGGTTTTGAATTTTAAAAACCGATCAAATTTTGTTTGGTTTTAGTTTTAATAAAAAAATAACCGAAAAAAATTGAACCAAACCGACTATAGAAGTAGCTATTTAAATTTATTATTACACCTATATATATACATTTTTATATAAAGTTTGTAAAATGTTATGG
Source organism: Nicotiana knightiana (assembly GCA_005239525.1). Taxonomy (NCBI): domain Eukaryota; kingdom Viridiplantae; phylum Streptophyta; class Magnoliopsida; order Solanales; family Solanaceae; genus Nicotiana; species Nicotiana knightiana. Next base: position 100,024 of record ML428324.1, read on the forward strand.
TACATATTAGTCGTTTGTATTTTAAGTCTAGCTCTTTGGTATTACAATAATCTAATTATTTGCCTTTACATTCTAGTTTGATTGATAGTTTGCTTTTACTAAGTACAAGAATTATTTCATGCTAAAAATAATCGATTTTTAATTGAGTACTTAAATTATTCATTATTCAATTATCATCAATATATCATGGTAAATGATAGATTTCTCAAAGAGCAATTGGTTTAATAGTGTTACATTGGAAAATGTATGTGTTTGGTAGTGTATGTCTCATATTTAAGAAAAAAACCGATAAATAACCGAAAAATCGAAAAACTGATAAAAATCAACAAAAACCGAATCGCTAAAAAACCGACTTAATTGGTTTGGTTTGGTTCCAACATTTTAACAACCGACTTACTTGGTTTGGTTTTTTTTTAGGGAAAAACCAATCCAAACCAAACCATGAACACCCCTAGTTATGAGTAATTGAGTATACATTTATGGGTTTGTATGATTATTGACTAGTTTTGGAGCGTTGTGCATCGATTTGAGTTGTCGGAAGGGCTTGGGAGCCGGTTATGGAACTTCGGAGCGAGGTAAGTCTCCTTTCTAACCTTGTAAAAGAGAATTGTATAATCATTTATGTGCTACTACTTATGGGGGCTACGTACGCACGAGGTGACGAGAGTCCGTGCGTAGCTACTATTGTGCTTAAGTCCGGGTAGTCTAGGACCCAAAAGCATGCTATACTTGAAATATTTGTAACCTTATTGACAATTTAAATTGCTTAAATCATATCAAATTAGTAAATGAATTTCTAAACAAGATAAACTTTATTTTCTTAATCGTTAAAAGAGGATTGACTTTTTCCTTGGATAAATGTTCTCTGGTAAATTCTTGATTGAATGTGTGTATTTACATTTGACCACGTCACATGTATGATTCACGGGCGGGGTAATAGATGCATCTATGGTTCGCTCCATTCGACCCTACGGCAGTGCACATCTTATTATTTTGTTGGAACAGGTCGTACGACCTCGCCAAATGATTGCGCATGCTATTTGCTTGGTACTTTCTGTGATTTAAACTTTTTAAATGCCTTGGGATATAAGTCCTTAACCGAAATGATGGAAACTGAAATTATAATTATGAAAGAAGTCGTCCCTTCCTGTTATTATTTGTTATTTAATTATGATATACATGCTTAACTAGAAATTGTAGTTGTATTTTATTTCCTCTACTGTCTAATTGTATTCCGGACAGTTATTGTATTACTTCTTTTTACTTCCTAGAAATTACTCATGCACTTGTGACACCAGGTTCTGGGATGTATATGGGATTAATTAGTATCGAAAAGTGGTTAAAGACATTATTATTTACTCGGTGAAATTTATTATTTATGGCTAAATGTAAGGAAAAGAAATGATTTCAAAAATATTAAAAATGAGAATTTAATTAACTATTTAGTGTTGACTTGCCTGACAATGGTATCCGACGCCATCACGATCTTTAATGGATTTTTGGGTCGTGACAACATGGTATCAGAGCCAAGGTTCCCTTAGGTCTCACGAGTCATGATCAAGTCTAGTAGAGTCTTGCGGATCGGTACAGATACATCTGTACTTATGTTCGAGAGGCTACAGGGATGTTAGGAACACTTCCCTTCTTGATTCCTCATCGTGCTGTTTGATTGCTTTAAGGATTATGCCTATGTTTCTTTCCTACTCAATCTTATGCGACGCGAAGCGCGGGTTATAAATCGAGAAGTGAGTAATTATAATGGTACTACAGATGTGGTGCGGGATGTTTCTCCCTAAGTGGTTGTTTGGGATATTGTCGCCGCCTCGCGGAAGGATATTCTGTCGTCTCAACTCGATAGCTGTAATTCCGAGAGCTTTGAGGCTAGGCACAGGTTTTTATGATGCTATGAATGGTTATCGCAAAGTATTGATGTGATGGTAGGATTTTTGCCTATTTGTCGAGGCAATGAACGACTTGAAATGAGGTTTACTCAGAGCCGATTCAGAGATTCGGTATTTTATTTCCCGTGGAGGAAAGGAAATCAGATTATAAATGTTCAAGTTTGGGTTGATAGGGTAATGAGACTTGGTGTTTCAAGTGTGATGGAATTTTTATCTGCGACGTGGTGTCGTCGTCCTCGAATGAATGTGTTAAGTTCATTGGTATTAAGATTTTCTACAATTCGCCTTTGGGGAATGATATTGTGAGATAGTATTGGAGAAGCGGCTGTCAGAGATCGCAGGGTGCGGTGGTTCAGGGTTGAATGTGTATTTCTAATGCCGATGACTTGAGAATGAGGATCTTCCGAAAGGGTTGAAGTTAGTAGCGATATATCGGTTCAAGTGCTACAGGGATAGATATTGATTTAAGGCAACAACTGGGCAGCAAAGGATGAGGAAGAGCATGTGGGATGTTTCTGGTGGTGATTAAACTCCAGGAGGCAGGAGTCGAGAAGTTTCTTAAAGGAGTTGGTTTAACCTAAGTGGGAGAGTGACATAGTAGCATATGGGTTCAGTGGCAGGGTACCATGCGCTTGGATGAAAGTGTATAGTGATTTGGGAGTTTTAGTGGACAGTGATTGGGTCCATGGGCTTGATTTGAAATATTGGCTATCATATGGCGGGAATGGGATGCAACAGAAATGAGTTTCTTGGTATGAAGAAGGACACAATATAACCTTGAATTTGAAGATATCGTCGCACATTTAGTTGATGTCCATAAGGAGCGAACATACTGGTTCATTTGGTAAATGAGCACGCGCTCAGGATAGGTTATTGATGTCGTAGTGATTGTACCCCGTGCAGTGACATTGGAGGATGTTGGCGTGTAATTTCCACAGGTGGGCTATCTTTTGTGAGCAGGTCAACAGCCGTGTGGTTCATGAAGCTTCTGCGAAGAATTTTACTGGCTATCTTGTAAGAAGCCGAATATGTGAATGTTGCTAGAGATTCAAAGTGTTCATGGGATGCTAACGGAAAGATTTCGAGGAATTTGGCGGTTGATTGCGCAAGGTCACATCGTCAATGAAGAGAGAGTCTTGGTGGGTTCCAGAGTGGTGTAATAGTAGCTTCAAGTTAAGGGGGAGAGTCCCACCGCCTATGGTTGGATTGCATGGTCATTTGTTTATGAGATTCCTGGCTATCGGTGTATTAGTGAGTTATTGTAGCTAGGGGAAAATAACATAAGTTGTAATTTGAGAAAAGGGATTGTCAGGAGTGTGCTAAGTTGGCCTTATAGACTCATGTTTGAGCTTTGGGAAGATTCATGATTTATGTTGCGTACAGAGGTGATTTGCAAAGGAAATGATTCAGTCGGGTGCTTCATTGAGATGGGTGTTCATGTGCCAGCGGATCCTGGGAGTTGATTATATTTGGGACCAAGCCAGAGTAGGTGACTCTCAACAACGGTCCTAGTGGATCAAAGGTTAAAATGTGGTGCCTAAGGATTTCAGACATGCGGTGTGGTTAAGAATCGAGCTTTTGTAGCGGATTATGATATGAGACACAAAATGTTCTATGATATTTTTGACTTGCAGAGTAGCATTTGGAGGAAAAAAAGAGAGAAAATGACTTCGGATTCGTAGAGGAATTATCAGAACGGGTGTACCAGTAGAAGATGCAAATGTGTGTGCAAAGAGGGTATGAAATGGTTCATGAGTTTGGAGACAATGTGGTCTCGTGGAATGGGGTTACTCAGGATGAGTGTGAATTGAATTATTATGTGTTGATTGGAGTTTCCATTATTTCTAAGTCACGTTAAGGATAAGTTAGAAGAAGTCAGGTATGTTAGCCATGGTTGAATTGGCATGATGGTGGCGGTGATCAGTACCTCCAACGTGATTAGATTATGCATGTGATTTGTGGCGGTATGTGAGAGTCTTGACAGCCGCTGTAATCGATTTTATTTGGAAATATGCAAGTATTTTGGACTATTGTGTGAAGGCGGATCCTGGAAGGGTTATGGTGTCCTAGACACTACTTGAGGATTTGAATGTTCTAAGGTTATGAGAATTCACTCGCGTGTTGTTATGGTTCTCTTGGAATAAGTTAGGTAAAAAGTTTCTATGTGATGAAATGTTCACCCTAATAGGGGTTCAGGAGTTATGATGAAATTCTTGTACTATCGCATATTGGCATGTTAGGTGTAGTAAGCGGTATGAAATTTGAAAGTGAGGATCAGGGTTGCGGTTTGGTGTTGGCAAGGATGTCACGAGATCGGATGAGCAGGAAAGGGATTTGAATGGTTAGAGTAAGTTGGTATTATCTTAAACGTCACCTGAGATCTGTGTTTCGTGAAGGAGGCTTTGCATCCTGGTTATGTATACTTGATTTGTTTTATAGCGTTAGTACGACCGGTGGTATGGATGTGCGAACTTCTTACCTTGTGTGGAAGGTCGTGGGAGCTTGACCACGTGAAGATTGTATAAGTGTGACATGTAGTCACTTGATTGATTGAATATTTAAACCAATTATAAAGATTGTGGTAGTATCACTAGTTTGAGAATTTATGCCTGGAGGGCACCCGATTTATTGGGTTATGGAGTGTGGAGGTTTGCTCCGGATCTGAGGGTTGTTCTTGTGATTCATGGGAATAGGGGGTTATATGGACCCTTGAAAGGTTATTAGCCTAGTGCTTGCGGTCAAAATTGGCTCGAGGTCGATGGGTGGATTTAAATTTGAATATGGGCTCTATATCAGGGCGGATGTGTTCATTTCAGCATAGCACTCCTTATGGAGGAGTATTCGGACGTTGGATGTTATCTCGTCGTCGGCTATATGATGTAACACTATAGTGTGCCGTGTGAGTTATGAAACAACTTTGATAAATTTCATATGTGTTGAGGTTCTGCGTAGCGATGGTGTTATGTGAGCAGGATGGCTCTTGAGGTTCAGGTCATATATCGCACCTTTGTTGTGCTTGAGTTCTGTAGCTTATGGCGCTACCTGTCTCCCCAGGATGGTATTATGCACTTAGCGTGCTTGTGACCGATATTCGGTATTTTGTAGTAATGAGCGATTTAGCTTGGTAAGTATCTCCTTGTGTGAATTTTATGTGTTGGTCGGGTGGAACGCCGCCACGGATGTGTTGTTTTGATCAGGTTGCACGCTGCAACAGCGTGATGTGGGGTATAGTGCCCTACATTTATTTTTGTGTGTTTTTGTTTCCCATTTTCTGAGGAAGGTTTATAACACCTTTTCGGTTGTCTAATTTGTTGCGTGAGTCGAGTAGTTCCTTCCAGAGTTTGTTTTCCTTATGTATCACGTTCGAGTTTGCAACCTATTGGCACGTTGTGGCATCATATGAGACTCTTGATCATGTTTGGGTAGCTCATTGCCTGAGCAGTTCGTACTGGGTGAGAAGAGATTAATGGATCTAGGGTCAGTGCAATCGGATTATATGAAGTATATTAAATGGGCAAACACCATTATTTGTTTCAGAATGAGGTGATGGTTCTCATCAGGAGTATAGACTCAATGATTGTCGACTCGGCATTTGGTTATGAATTTCTACACATCTCCCCCGTCGTGGTGGTATTGCAAAGGGTTAGAACAGGATTTATATGTATGACGTGAGGTGAATTGAGAGCATAATATTGGTGGAATTTCGGCTATTATTATTAGAGGATGTTGTTATGTTCATGTGCGTTATGCAGCGCGTAGTGTGAATTCAGCAAAGGTATGCAGTCATGTATCGGTGCATTGTGTAGTGATTGATACGTGTTCGTATGTTGAAAGCAGACCTGACAAAGAATTCCGGATGTTAGAATAGAGCTTTAAGGCTTGTTTGCCTTGATGAAAGAGGGTATCTTCAGATTTGATCGAGCTAATGTGTTCAACTGAGTTGTGGTAGCACGGGTAAGTGCACAAAGTGTTAAACATTGATTTTGGACGATTCCAGCGCAGTTCTTAGCATGTTCGATGACGAACTTATGTTTAAGTGGGAGAGAAGGTAACGAACGATCGGTCGTGTTGAGATCTAGCACGTCGTTTGGCAGTTTGAGGCCATGAGCAGCTTCACCTCAGGTATTATGACTTGTACGCATGGTCGGAATTTAATTCCGGGAGTTTTGGAGTTGATTTGTGAAGAGAATTCTCGTTTCGAAAGCTTTAAGTTGGAAGAATTGACTAAGGTTGGATTGTTAAGTAAACGACCCCGGAATCGGGATTTGAAGGCTCCAACAGGTTCGTATGATGATTTCGGACTTGGCGCTCGGATCGGGTTTTGGATGACTCGGGAGCGTTTCGGCGTATATTGTGGAAGTGGGCATTTTGGAAGAAATTCATAAATTTGGATTGAAGTACATTTCAGTGTTATCGATGTCCGTTTGAGACTCTGAGTATGATATTAGCTCTGTATGGTGATTCTGGTATTGGGAGTGTGATCGGAAGTGAATTTTGAGGTCCGTAGGTCGTTTTGGAGTCATTTGGCTAAAGTTAGAAATTTGAAGGGTTTTTGAGAAGTTTGACCGGAAGTGGACCTTTTGATATCGGGGTCGGATTCCGATTTCGAAAGTTGGAATAAGACCGTAATGTCAAATGCCACGTGGGTGCAAAATTTGAGGTCAATCAGGCGTGATTTGATAGGTTTCGGCATCGAATGAGGAAGTTTGTTCTAAAGTTCATAAAGCTTGAGTTGGAGTGCAATTTGTGGTATTAGCGTTGTTTGATGTGATTTGAGGCCTCGAGCGGGTCCGCAATACGTTTTGGAACTGGTTGGTGTGATGGGATGGGGTCCCGGGTGGATTCCGGGTGGTTAACGGATCGAGTTGGTCTTGGAGGAAAGGCCGAGGGCTGCTGTCATCTGGTGTGATCGCACCTGCGGGAAGAGGACCGCAGGTGCGAGCTCCGCAGGAGCGGGAATGGACTCGCAGATGCGGAATTTTACTGGGGAGGCGTGGGCCGCAGATGCGGTCGAGATCCGTAGAAGTGGGACCGCACCTGCGTGCGTGGAGCCGCAAAAGCGGAGTGAAGGCTTGCTGAGTGACCGCAGAAACAGTAGTGGAGTCCGCACCTGCGGAACCGCAGAAGCGGTCAAGTGACCGCAGGTACGAAGAATCACTGTGCATTTTCTTTTAAAGGATAGGGGATGGGCTCATTTCAACCCCATTTCCCCCATAGGAGCCGATTTTGGAGCCTTTGAAGAGGGGGATTTCATCATCAAACATGAGGTAAGTTAAACCCAGCTATTGTAAGTTAAATACATAGTTTTGTTGTGGATTCAAGCGTGAAAATTGGTAGAAATTTGGGATTTTTAAGAGAAACCTAGAAATTGGTATTCTTGGATTTTGACCACGATTTTGGACATGAAATTGAGAGTAAATTATATATTTGGGTTCGTAAAGTTATGGGTGATCCTTATCTTCAAATAATTTCAGAATCCGGGCACGTGGGCCCGAGGGTGATTTTTATTTTCTTTGCGATTGGGGTTAGAAATTGTTATAAATTGAATTGTTATGAGTAATTTAGTATACATTTATGGGTTTGCATGATTATTGACTAGTTTTGGAGCGTTGTGCATCGATTTGAGTTGTCGAAAGGGCTTGGGAGCCGGTTTTGGAACTTCAGAGCGAGGTAAGTCTCCTTTCTAACCTTGTAAAAGGGAATTGTCCCCATATGTGAAATAATTAATTATGTGCTACTACTTGTGGGGGATACGTATGCACGAGGTGACGAGAGTCCATGCGTAGATACTATTGTGCTTAAGTTCGGGTAGTCTTGGACCCAAAAACATGCTATACTTGAAATATTTGTAACCTTATTGACAATTTAAATTGCTTAAATCATATCAAATTAGTAAATGAATTTCTAAACAAGATAAACTTCATTTTCTTAATCGTGAAAAGAGGATTGAATTTTTCCTTGGATAAATGTTCTTTGATAAATTCTTGATTGACTGTTTGAATGTGCGTATTTACATTTGACCGCGTCGCATGTATGATTCGCAAATGGGGTAATAGATGCATCTATGGTTCGCGCTGTTTGACCCTTAGGTAGTGCACATTTTATTATTTTGTTGGAACAGGCCATACGACCTCGACAAATGATTGCGCATGCTATTTGCTTGTTACTTTCTGTGATTTGAACTGCTTAAATGCCTTGGGATATAAGTCGTTAACCAAAATGACAAAAAACTGAAATTATAATTATGAAAGAAGTCGTCTCGTCCTGTTATTATTTGTTATTTAATTATGACATCCATGCTTAGAATCATATTTAATTATATGAATTTGACGTCTAGTAAGTGTCAAAGTTGACCTTTCGTCATTACCTCTTCGAGGTTAGGCGGGATACTTACTAGGTACACGTTGTTTTTGTACTCATTCTACATTTGCTGTGCATTTTGTTGCATAGGCACATATACGTCTAGTGGCCTAGTTGGCGCAACGGCATGGTTGATACGGAGACTTAGGTGAATTGCACCTCTCGAGACGACCCGCAGCCAGAGTCTCCTTCAGAGTATTGTATTGTATTTCCTCTACTGTCCAATTGTATTACAGATGGTTATTATATTATATTAGTTTTTTTTACTTCCTAAAAATTGCTCATGCACTTGTGACACCGGGTTGTGGGATGTATATGGGATTTAGTTAGTATTGAAAAGTGGTTAAAGACATTATTATTTACTCAGTGAAATTTATTGTTTATGGCTAAATGTAAGGAAATAAATGATTTCAAAAAAATATTAAAAATGAGAATTTAATTAACTATTTAGTGTTGGCTTGCCTGACAGTGGTGTCCGGCGCCATCACGACCTTTAATGGATTTTTTGGTCGTGACACAAGAGATGTAGTTGTGGACAATTCCATCTTGATGAACTTTCTTGTACACATACTTTGGCGGCTTTGAGGCACAAGAATGAGTCTTATGAAAAATATTGTTCTCCTTATTATATGAGGGAGAACCATTTGTATACTTATAAAATACCAGTAGATCCGCTGCTTGACGAAAGCAAATGGAATGTGCCACAACATATAGTTGAAGAAGTTGTAATGCCACCTACTGGGAAAAGACAGCCAGGAAGACCTCGAAAATAAAGATACAAACCATATGATGAAGTAAATGAAAAAAAGTACAAGGTTTCATGTGGCAACTGCGGACTAGAAGGGAATAACAAAAGATCTTGCAAGAATGCTCCCAAGAGGAAATAAAATTTGATAAAGTCACAAGATATTTTGATAAATTGTGTTGAGGTGTAATTGTGTTGATAAATTGAATAAAGGCTGTCTCCTGTAATGAAATATTTTCAACTCTTAATGCAATTGGTTTGTATTTGTTTTGTTTAATTACTGAGTGTATTCATTTCAGCCTTTCATAACTTGATTGGATTATGTGTTTTTTGTATGTACAATACATAGTTGTAGTTAAGTTGTAAAGGTATTATATGCTAACAATAACGAGATCAAGTACTAACAACTTTCAACCAAAAAAAACAACAGATGTTTCCTATTCTAAGTAGTAGTATCCTGGATAAAATAATAAAACATAGGGTAAAATCATTGTAGCACAAAATCTGCTACAAATAAACTTCAACTGACTTGTTCTTAGATAACAATTTGTCTACAACTTTAATACAAAACAACTACAACTAAACAATTTAACTACAATTTTTCTACAGAAAAGGGCAACTAATTCTTCTTCTTCTGGACTTGTGTTCTCTCGTTCACAGTTGGTGCACCTTTTCTTCTTGCTAACCTGCCAGTCACCTCTCTCTCACTAATTACACCAGTATCTTACTTCTTCCTAGCATAATTCCAAAGTAGCGCTCCATAGCGTCTACGATGTTCATCAATATCAGAAATGTCTTCCTTTGAAACTGCTAGCTCTCCAATGCTAGCATATTCTACAAATGCCGCAACGTATACACCACATTCACTGTAAAAAGAAATTAGGGGAAATATTTAGCATTTAGTGTAAAATAAAAATTTGTTAAATGGATTAGGGGTGGGGGTTCGGTACTTCGGTACGGTATTTAATAAATACAGTTTGGTACTTCGATATTCGGTATATCAATTGTGCATACCAAATACCATACCAAAGTAGTTCAGTATGATTCGGTATTTTTTTATTTGGTTCGATACAGTTTTCGGTATTATACAAAAGTTTTTCCAATCTCCCAATATTATGCCATGCCTATTGCCTAATGTCTCTTCTGACTTTTGCTGAGAATTAAACCAACTTAGAAAATAAAATCTTGATAATTACATAAAGTGAAAAACAATTTCTGGAGTGCAGTAACCTAGATTTAATAATTGCAATATTGGATCCTGAAAAGAAAAAGTGAACATTGCAAAAAGACAGTAGGAGATTTATGAAATCCTGTTTTCCAAATTCAATATTTTATGACTAATAATAATTGGAAATTAAAAAGCCAAGTAGAAACTTTGCATTCTCTTGATACCATGATCAGCGGTGTGGTGCTATAATTACAAGCAACATATTCCAATGAATTTTATTGTAGAGAAACGGGGCGCAGTAATAATTCTGATGCAATTCCTAAGCAGAGAAACGAGGTCGTGAAGACACCGACGTCGTTGCGTCTTTGCTATTGTAGTCATGAATTACAACAGCAGAAGCAATATTTTGAGAGAAATTAGGGTTAGAAAATAGAAAAGAGTTAGGGGGTAAGCAGAAGCTACATTTTGCTGTCTGCACTCTAAGTCTCTAAGCCCTAAGGGACTAACTAAGGCCTAAGGGATTAGGGGGCTTGTGGTGTTGGGCTTAGTTTTATTCTTTATTGGGCTGGAAAATAGAAATAGATGTAGGCTTGGACTTAATATATTTCAGTATTTCGATATACCAAAATATCAAAAACTCAATACCGAGTACCGTACCGAAATACCAAAAAATCTATACCGAATAATACCGAAAAATTAAAAAACCGAATACCAAAATACCAAATTAATTCGGTTCAGTTCGATTCGGTTCGGAGGTTTTTCGGATTTTATCCCACCCCTAGTCCATTATGCAGCAAAGAACAAGAAAGTTATTAAAACTTGTTTCAAAACTAGAAAACAAAATAACATATTTATACTACAATTTATTTACAATCAGAAAAATAGAGTCAAAACCAGAACACCAAATAACTACAGTTATATTACAATTTATCTAAAATCATAAAACATAGTCAAAACCAGAAAACAAAATAATTACGTTTATACTACAATTTATCTACAATCAGAAAAACATAAATCTACAATAAATTTACATAATGTAGATAAAATTTCTACAACTACAAAAACAAAAGTTATGCATATTCATATGAATGAGAACAAGTTTTTTAGGTTTTAAAAAAGAAATTGAAACTACTAAATTTTTACCTTCTCCAAAGACTGTTGGGGAATAGTTTTAGAAGATTTTTGAACCTTCTTTTTTGAAGGTTTAACAGTAGGAGACACTCTATTTTTTTTCAACTTTTATGATAGCTTCTTCTTCGACGAGATCATCACCGGAAGCAATTTCTTTGCCTTTCCGTTTTGCAGATTTAACAAGTATCGAGGATTCACCAGCATCATATCGTGCTTTTGTTTTGTACGAGCTTCTGCCCTAGCTTCACCAGGGGAAAGCCTGGGCTTGGTCTCTTCTTTTGCATGTGCTGATTTTCTTCCCTTTTTGGGTGAATTCTCTGAGAAAACACCCAAATCAAATGTAGGAATATCACATACTTTATCCTTTTTAGGGATGGTGTTTGGAACTATTTTCTTCTTCATTGAAAATTAATCAAGTAACAGGCGTTAATGGAGGTGTGTGGTAGAGTATTTAGAGCTTGAATCTATAAAAAATGGAGAGGAATTTTTGAAGAAGAATGTAAAAATTTAGACTGATTTTTGAAGAAGAGTGTAAATAGGCGTTAATAAAGGGATACTGAAGTTTTTGGAGAGAGAAACGTGGGTGAGCGCAAGATACGTTGGGGGGAGAGGGATGTGGAGAGAGAAACGTGATGGGAGTGGAAGATACGTTAGAGTGATTTTAGGACACTAATTATTATCATCAAATGCCTAAAAATATACATAACTCGTAATTTGGTATATAATATGTAATTATATTAAAACTTGAATAGAGAGGGTAATAAAGATTGAAATAGTGTATAGGAATATAAAAATTCCTACAAAATATGAGGAAACTACAAAAATTGCCTATCATGCTCAATTTATTATTCGTTTTTGCCCAACTTCATACTTATTACAATTTTTATCTATCTAGCCTAAATATTATCCGACCCACCAAGTTGAACACAAATAGTCTCACACTCAAACGTTTCTTTTCCCTTTCAAAAACCTTATAGCTTTGTTGCAGTGGATGATGAAAACTCAGTGCAAAAGTGTACCTAGTCATACTCAGGCTGACCCTAGTACCGGTTCAGATTAATTTTAATCGGGAATTAACACTATTACCGGTGGTATTTTATATTATAATCTAAAAAAATATCGGGAAGAATTGGCAAAATAGTAACTGTTATGTGCTTACCTATAGTTTTCATTCTGACCCTAACTTTGTGCATTATATTAGAAATCTTTTTAATCCTACTTATAAAGGTTTTCCTCGCACAACCATAAAGAGCGATATTTATAAATATAAGCGTGAATATGAACAATAGTTGCGCTATTTATTTACTCATATAAATTGTCGTGTTGCTATTACAATTGATATTGATAGAAGTGGCAATGACTGTGATTACCTTACTGTTACCAGTCATTGGATTGATGAGGATTGGATAATGCAAAAGCGCATAATTGCTTATAGAATAATTAATTACGTCACACAGGACATCTTATTGCTAGCACAATTACTGATATTTATAGATATTTTTGCATTAGTGATAAAATAATGTCAGTTTCAATGGATAATGCTACTAGTAACACAAATGTTGTAGCCTTGCTTACCACTATACTAAATCCTGCATTTAGTAACATTTTTCATGTTAGATGTATTTTTCATATTTACCATTTAATTGTGAGTGATGATATGAGAATTTCAAATATTGAAATTGAAAATGTTAAAATATCTCTTAACTGGATTTTTTATTCAAACTGTAGAAGTAGACTTAGAGAATATTTTAAAAGATGCGATGAATTTGGCCAAGAGAAAGAAAGGTTCTAAACCTTGTCCAACAAGATGGAATTGCATATATGAAAATTTGGTTGTTGCATATGAATATAGAAACCCCATAAAATCAACGTTTAATGTACATGTAAATGATGATGATGAGCACCTTACGAATGGGGATTGGGCTAATGTTAAATGCTTGTTGATTTTTTAGAAAAATTTCATATTACTACAAATGAATTTTCTGGGCAATATTATCCTAATATTTCTAACTGTTTAGTTTATATTGTAGAACTTGCTAATTTGTTTGCTCATTTTTCAACGGGCGGAGAAATTTATAAACTTGTTATTAAAAAAGCTTAAAAAATATTTTTTCCCCTCTTTTCCCTATTTATAGTGTTGCTGATTTGTTAAATCTTTGTATGAAATTAGGAGGTCCTCAATTTTGGTATGAAACTGTTTGTAATGGTTTAGCACTTGAAGATGATGAGTTGTCTCAACTTCTGGAGGCAATAGCCTCAATTAGAATAAATGCTCAAACTATTTATAATGCTTATCAAGTTGTATTAAATCATACTAGACCAAATATTTCAACTCCTTCTTCTTCTTCTTCTTCTTCTGATTCTCAATCATTTAAAAGAACTACGGGAGTAAGAGCACTTAGTGCTTGGGCGGGGTTTAGGGGTTCTCAAGGTTCCAGTAGTAGTGATTTTTCACAACTAAATGTGCTTGAAGTTTATTTGTCGCAGGGAATTGAGGAAATGAATCCCGATGCGTCCTTTAATATTTTGCAATTGTGGAAGGACAAATAAAAATACTTTCCGATTATTTCAAGGATGGCTCAAGACGTTTTAACTATTCAAGCTTCAACAGTGGCATCAGAGGGCGGTTTCAATCAAGCAAGACTTCAACTTGGTGATTATAGAGCGTCTATGATGGAGATCTTGGAAAAATCAGTACTTTTCAGAGATTGAATCCGTTCGGAAAGAAAAAATTTTGGACTTGCTGAATCACAACCAGAGGAAGACAAAGCTTATGAAGAAATGCTAGCTGAACTTGTGGAGGAGGATGCTTCGTCCGGAAGCGGCAATGACCAAGCTACTTTTCCTCCACCACCAACGGAAATTCCTTCGGACCTTGAAGGATTTATGAAGTTTGTAAGAGATACCATGTAACTTGTATGAAAAAAAATTAGTATGTATTATGTAACTTATATTTTGGCACATCTTGATTAGTTTCTTTTTCTTCTCAATGGTGGTATTAGCACCTTGTTGTGCTCATTCCATAGGGGGAGGAAGACTAAGAAAAATATAGTCAAATTTTTTTAATGCTATAATAAAATTACAAGGCATTGCTTTGAATATCTCTTTACAATATTTTTGTCTTTAAATTTAAATTAAAAAATTTAGGTCACAATTCTACAATAAAATTTACAAGGCATTGCCTTAGATATTTTTTTAACATTTTTTTGTATCTAATTTTTATTTAATTTTAAAAAAATTAGTCGTTGGACCCACTTAGCCCACTTAACCCGCGGGCCCAGTCTGTTTAGACCGGGACCAAGAGTTCGTGGGCCCGGTCCTTAGCCGGTTCCTACATAAAGACCATTTGGCTCAGCATCGTTAGGCCCATTTATTTTGGGACCGGCCCGGGATCGTTAGGCCCGTTTGGACTGGCCCACTTGTCACCGTTAATTTAGGGGCATACGCAGACCTTTTTCTAAGTGGTGTCGTATTTATATAATAAAATAATAATAATTACTATTATTTAATATCATTTTTCAACAAGTTGAAAGCATTGTCCTGATGATTTAGTTGTATATTATTTCAAATGGATGCATAGGTTTGATTTTCCTTAGCCTCAAAGTTTTAAGAAAAATGCTTGCTCAAGGATATTCAAAAAAGAAAAGAATGTCTAAGTCCAACCTCAAGCCTACGACCTCTACAACCCCAAATACGGGCATGACCGATGGACCAAGAAGTACTCTTTGCCAAAAAGCGGTGTCATTATTATATATTGCTTTTATTTTTGCAGAATATTAGTATAAATATTTATTATTTTTTTCCGGCGAAGTGGCATCGGATGGCACCTCTTCAACCCATGTGCGTCCTCCCCTGCATGTATTTCCCCAAGGCTTTTTTTAGAATTTTCCACATAAATTTTAAAATATAAAATTTTACATTATTTTACATTAGTTTCATTCCAAAATGCTCTTTCTATATTAGTACATTTCATAATCCTCTTTTCATACAGTGTCATTTTTTTCAAACACCTTAATCTTATGTATTTATTTGTGTTTCTGAACCCACGTATTATTGTGGTTATATATTAAGCTTGTAACGACCCGACCAGTCGTTTTGAGTATTCACATTCCATTCATTTATTTGAAGTCTTGAGCAACATTGTATGATGTATTATAACTTGTGTGAATCGTCAGTTTTGGTTTTCGGGTGATTCAGAAGTGATTTGCAAGAATAAATTTCATGGTTGAAGCTTTAAGTTGGAAGAGTTGATCAAGTTTAAATTTTTAGTATTTGACCTTGGTGAGTTTTGATGATTCCGTGGATATTTCTAGAAGGTTTCAGCGTTAATTGGTGAAAGTTAGAAATTTGAAGGTTTAGAAAATTCATAAGTTTGACCGAGAGTTGACTTTGAGGATATTGGATTCGAATTGTGGTTTCGGAATTGGAATAGCTTCGTTATGTCATTTGGGACTTGTGTTCAAAATTGGAGTTCATTCCGAGTTGATTTGATATGTTTTGGCACGAGTTTTGGAAGTTGAAAGTTCAACGTTTATTTGAGTTTGTATTGAGGTGCGATTCATTGTTTTGATGTTTTTATGTGTGATTTTAGGTATCAAGTACATCCGTGTTATGTTATAGGACTTGTTGGTATATTTGGATGGGGTCCCGAGTGACTTAGATGAGTTTCGGACGAGGTTCAGATCATTTTCCTTCATTTTGACATTGCTAGTTCTGCTGAGCATCTGGTTTTCTTGTTCACGATCGCGGGGAATGTATCACGTAGAGTTGTTTGATGGCTAGGGCATTTTATTCATTGCAGCCGCGATTGGATGGCCGGGTTCGCGTAAAGTTGGGATGGTCTTCATCGCATTCACGTCTGCTTCTACGCGTTCGCGTAGTGTTTGGGGATGAGCTGGGCATAGTACTGGTTATCTCTTCGTGTTCGTGATGTTTCTTCCGCGAACACGTTGTTCTATCAGCCTTATGTATCGCGATCATGAATCTGTTGATGCCATCGCGTAGTGCATTTTCAGGAGCAATGCATTTCCTTCTTCGCGATTGCGATGGTATTTTCGCGATCGCAATTCATTGATTGGCCCATTGATTATAAGTACTCTAATTTTGGGAGTTTTAGCTATTTTGTCACGACCCCAAATCTAAGCCAGTCGTGATGGCACCTATCATGGAATTAGGCCAGTCAAAACTACACTCAATTCGTAATAAGCTTCCATTTATATCTTTACTAAACTGATAACTCGTAATGGTTTCTTTTAAACATTTTTAAAACAGTTAAAGCTATACCGAATATTAAATACAACCCCCGAGATCCAATAGTCACTGGTCATGAGCATCTATATAAAATATACAACTCAAAAGAAAATAAATTCTATAATAGTAAGCAGGAGAGAGCAGGACTACGGACGCGTGCAGCTACCTCGTAAACCTCCGAGAAATCTCTGGAACAGATACACAGCTCACCCTGCCCTAACACCTGGATCTGCACACAAGGTGCATTGAGTAATGTGAGTACGCCAACTCAGTGGTAATGAAAATAAATCAGGTCTGAGCTGCAAGAAACACATAAAAATCAATTCATCAATTCAATATAAGCACAACCTTTCTTTCCAACAATGTATGCNTCAACTACCTCGCAAACCTCCGAGAAATCTCTGGAAAAAATACACAACTCACCCTGCCCTAACACCTGGATCTGCACACAAGGTGCATGGAGTAATGTGAGTACGCCAACTCAGTAGTAATGAAAATAAACCAGGTCTGAGCATCAAGAAACACATAAAAATCAATTCATCAATTCACAATAAGTACAACCTTTCTTTCCAACAATGTATACGTTAAATCATCATGCTTAAAAGCCGATTTCAGTAAAAATCATTTGGAAATATACTTGCCAATAGTTTCAACATAACTTTCAAGAAGTTTAGTGTAAAAGTGATGAAAATCATAGAAAGGCCCCTCGGGCAAAACATATTTCATAAGTTCAGAGTGAAAGTGGTAAAATCATAAGTAGCCCCTCGGGAAAAAACATGTATCAGAACCGGCCCATCAGGCATGCCTCACAGTCACTCATAATCAGCCCCTCGGGCATACCTCACAGTCACTCATAATCAGCCCCTCAGGCATATCTCACAGTCACTCATGCCTCCCAATCACCCGTCACTCGGCACTCGGCACTCAGTAGGTACCTGCGCTCACTGGGGGTGTATACAGACACCGGAGGGGCTCCTTCAGCCCAAGCGCTAATATCAAGCCACCTCGTGGCGTATCATTTCCTTACAAATCAGGCCCTCGGCCTCACTCAATTAGAACCTCTCAAAATCCCCTCGGGCGTATCAGTAAAACGGGGTACTCGACCCAAAATATCATTTTATATCTCAAAATAGTGTAAATAAAGCTGAGTTTCGAAAACAGTTAAGCACAATATGACTGAGTGTAAATCATAAACCAACAATGAGGAAATAACAGTAAAAATCCCCAAAGGGGTCTAAACAAGTCGGCACGAGGCCCCAAACATGGCTTATAGTCCAAATATAGCAATAGTCTTTAGAACACAATTTAACATATGATTTAGAGTAAAATACGCAACTCAATAGTTGCCGCGGAGAGGACCAAGTCCAATTCAAAAATCAGTGCGCGCCACATACTCGTCATCCGATATGTGCGCCATTCTAAAAAAAGTGAGAAATATGAAGTCCAGGGTTTCATACCCTCAGGACAAGATTTATAGCCATTACTTACCTCTACCGGGCCACAATACTAATCCGCGATGCTCTTGCCCCTCAAATCGGCTCCCGATTGCTTCGAATCTAACCAAAACCATATTAACATCATCAATATACGCTAAAGAAACAGAACCCAATCGAAAACTATCAATTTAGACACAATTCTCGAAATTCGGCCAAACCCGAGCCCTAGGCCCACGTCTCGAAATCTGATAAAAATTACATCACAAGTACCCTTATCCTCCCACGAGTTCATACATACCAAGAACATCAAAATCAGACCATAATTTCCCACTAAAATTACCAAAAGAAAATTCCAAATTCTTCCTCCCATTTTTCCCAAATTCTCTACTTAATTCCTCAAATTGCATGGTGAATAATCAAGACAAATTCATGAAATTAAACAAAAATTTCAACACTTACCACAAGAATCCCACTGAAAATCTTGTCCAAAATCTCCTTCCCCCGAGCTCTCAAATGGCAAAATGAGTTATGGCCAAGAACCCCTGAAATTAGAACTTAAACCGTCTGCCCAGAATTTTACACTGTGCGATCGCGGAAAAGGGCACGCGATCGCGAAGAATAAAACGCTGCCCAAGCAAAATAACCCTATGCGATCGCAGAAATACCTATGCGATCGCAGAAGGCAACTCCTAAAAGCAATGCGATCGCGACCAGCTCTATGCGATCGTGTCATGACCCAAAATCTATGGGTTGTGATGGCGCCGGACACCACTGTCAGGCCAGCCAACCCCTTAATTAGTTGAAATACTTTCCTGTTTAACATTTCCGAAATCGTTACCTTACATTTCATTTCCTAGTCAAATACATAAAACTTCATTAACTAAGTACGATAGGAAATCGACTCAACTTAATAAAATGAAACCCAACACATCCCCAGAACTTGGTGACACAAGTACATGAGCAATTTCTAAGAATTTTTCAACACTACAAAGCTTGTCTGAAATACAATTTGGACAAGGTATTTAAAAAAATAAAAATAATACGACAGGAGGGAGACTCTGTCAGCTGCCGAACGCCTCTGGATGAATGCAACCATATAAGTCTCCAAATCAATCATTATGCTATAAAGTACCTGTGTAACAAAATGTACAGCAAGTGTAGTATGAGTACATAAACAAATATGTACCCAGTGAGTATCCCGCCTAACCTCGAAGAGGTAGTGACAAGAGGTCGACATGACACTCACTAAGGTCAAACAGTATAATTTAACAGAATGTAGTAAAAACAGTAGGCATGTAAGGCAGTGAAGCAATAAGTATATATGTAAGATACTGAAATCCAGGAAGAATACTGAGGATAAATAAAACAATTACCACTTCACTTGTTCCCAAATATCTTTCAAATCAATTGCTTGAAATTTAATAACAAATAAATCATACGCATACAGGGTGAGGACAACCGACCGGAGTCATAAGATAGTCACGCTCGTGCACTGCCGAGGATCGAACGGCCCGTACCAAAAGTGCACCTCTCAACCTCTCTATGCACTGCCGAGGATCGATCGGCCCGTCCCAAAAGTGCATCTCTCAATCTCTCTACGCACTGCCGAGGATCGAATGGCCCGTACCAAAAGCGCGTCTCTCAATCTCTCTATGCACTGCCGAGGATCGATTGGCCCGTCCCAAAAGTGCATCTCTCAATCTCTCTACGCACTGTCGAGGATCGATCGGCCCGTCCCAAAAGTGCATCTCTCAATCTCTCTACGCACTGTCGAGGATCGATCGGCCCGTCCCAAAAGTGCGTCTCTCATAAGAGTGGGGGAAATCACACATCCGCTCGCGGAATACAAATTGCGAAGCGGTCACATGCACATGCATTATTCATTTTTAAAAGAGAATACCTTTCCATGATCAATTTCTTACAAGTTTCCTAAAATTTCATAACTGCGGGGCGTAAGCAACATGAAATGTAAATGCAGCACGCATATAGTTCATATCAAGTAAAACACAAGGCATGATGTGGGCCTAACTACCCGGACATAATAGTAATAGTCGCTACTTACGGACTCTCGTCACTTTGTACGTACGTAGCCCCCACAAATTATCACATATAGCATTTAAATCACCTAGGGGGACAATTCCCCCTTACAAGGTTAGAAAGGAGACTCACCTCGTGTCGAATCTACCTCTCAGACCAAGGATGCTCCCGAAACTCCGAACTCTACACCCGAGGACTCGTAACTAGCCAAATATTGTACAATTGTATCAATTCATGCTCAAAGTAGGGCAATTATCCTATTTATTCAATAAATTCGACATTCTTGAAGAATTCCCAACATTCAACCCCGGGCCCCCACGCTCGAATTCCGAAAATTCTCGAAGGAATCACTCACCCATAGCCTAAGGATCGTTAATATACGATTTCTACTTAAATTCATAGCAATAAATGAGTAATTCATCAAATTCCTCAAGAACCCTAAATTACTAACCAAATCTTGATTTTTCCATGGAAATCCCTAGATGCTAGGATGAAATCTTGTAAAAAAAAGAAGTTAAAGAGTGAAGAAAATGAGTTAGAAATCACTTACCAACATTTTGGAGAAGAAGGAGTGTTTGAAAAATCGCCTCGTATGTCTTTGGGGTCTTGAAAAATGAAAAATAACTGAAAATACCACTTATTTATACTCCTCTCAGACCCCCCACTGCTGTCAGCGAAAAAGGGACCGCGGCCGCGCTAGCAAAGTCAAGAAAAACTGAAGAAAACTAAGAAACAAATGATTGCAGTGACATGCTTTAATATTTTGGCCATAACTTTCTCTACAGATGTACAAATTATGATTTTCTTATCTTTCTGGAAACTAGACAAGAAGGGCTACAACTTTCACTTTTAATCATCTCAAAATTTCTTGTAGATAAAAAGATATAGGTCTCTGAAGTCGAACCAGTGGCCCAGCTCTTCCACCACGGACCGCGATAACACGACCGCGAAGCCCCCCACCGCGGCCAGCACAAAAAGGACCGCGAACCGCGGTGGTGAGTTCAGAGATTTGACTTCTCTGACCTGCAACAGCTGTATATTAAGCTTAAGGACATCCCGGGACCTAATCGGAACTCATCCGAGCCCTCGGAACTTCAAACCAAACGTACCAAGAAGTCTCAAATCATCCCACGGACTTGCTCGAGCCTTCGGAACACCCAAAACAACGCTAAAACTCAGAATCACACCTCAAAATCCCTAAAATCAAACTTAAGAACTTTAAGTTCTTGAATTCGATAACAATGCGCCGAACCGACCTATACTACTCGGAATGAAATCAAATTTTGCGAGTAAGTCATATTCGACATTACGGACCTTCTCCTACTTCCGGAATCGCATTCCGACCCTGATATCAAAATTTTCACTTCCGGTCGGATTCTTGAATAAAAACCTTCAAATTTCTAACTTTAGCCAAATAACTTTAAAATAACCTACGGACATCTGAATCCACTTCCGATCGCGCTCCCAACTCTAGAATCACCATACAAAGTTATTCCCGGACTCGAAATCCCAAACAGACATTATAACACTAAAAGGCCTTCCAACCCAAACTTATGAAATTTCTTCTAAAATGCTAACTTCCACAATATACGCTGAAACGCTTCTGGGTCATCCAAACCCGATCCGGACATACACCCAAGTCCGAAATCATCATACGAACCTCCTTGAACCTTCAGATCTTGGTTCTGAGGTTGTTTGCTCAAAATTCCAATCTTAATCAATTTCTTTAACTTAAGGCTTCCGAAATGAGAATTTTCCTTCCAATTTGACCCCGAACTTCCTGAATTTCAACTCTGACCATACACATAAGTCATAATACCTGAAATGAAGCTGTTCATGACTTCCAAGCACTGAACGATGAGATAGAGCTCAAAACAACCGGTCGGGTCGTTACAGATCGCATAGAGCAACTCCATCACCTCATTGCCACACGCGCCCACACATTGCGATCGCAACAAGCCTCACGCGACCGCACTTTTCTGCCTCCTCCCACTACGCGATCGCAGGCCATACATTGCGATCGCATAACAAAATTTTGGTTGCCTCACCAACCAACCCTATGCGATTGCAGCCTCACCATTGCGATCACATACAAGGAAACTAGATCAAGAAAACACAGCAGCAACAACAGTCCTTTTAAGGCCAAACACACTCCGTTAACCACCCGAGGCCGCTGGAACCTCAACCAAACCTACCAACACACCCCATAACATCATTCAAACTTAGTCGAGCCTTCAAAACACCAAAAACAATGCAAAAACACCAAAATTATATCAAATTCAAGCCTATGAACTCTGAAACTTCTAAATTTCGCCAATGATGCTGAAACCGATAATTCGGTCTTATGCAAGATGTTTCGAAGTGGATATGTAGTTAATACACATATAAAATGACATTAAAATATGGTTTCAACTTCCTAGATGCATTTGCTAATGCAAGAGCTAATTTTTCCACATGCGGTTACCTAGTTTCAGCGTCCCCCAGGGTCTGGCTTACGTAATAAATAGGGAATGCGTACCTTGTTCTTCTCGAACCAACACTCCACTTACCGCTACCTTGTACACGGCTAAGTACTACTAGAGTTTTTATCCTCCTTCGGAGTATGGAGCAAGGGTGGGCTCGAGAGATACCATTTTAATTCTTCTAAGGCTTGTTTACACTCCGGAGTCCATGAGAAGTTGGTCTTCTTCCTGAGTAGGGAAAATAAATGGTGACTTCGATCCGAAGACCTCGAGATAAATCGGCCCAGGGTAAATATCCGTCCGGTTAGCCGTTGCACGACTTTCATATTATTTACGACAGTGATTTCCTCGATGGCCTTGATTTTATCGAGATTGATCTCGATCCCCATGTTCGATACCATGAACCCCAGAAATGTGCTCGAGCCAACTCCAAAGGTGAATTTCTCGGGGTTGAGTTTCATGTTGTACTTTCTCAGGATATCGAACGTTGCCTGCAAATGAGTCAAATGATCCTCTGCGCGCAGGGACTTAACTAGAATATCATCAATATAAACTTCCATAGATTTGCCTATTTGATGTTTGAACATTTTATTAACTAAGCGTTGATATGTAGTCCCTGCATTTTGTAACCTGAAGGGAATTACATTATAGCAATATGTACAGTACTTTGTGATAAACGAAGTCTTTTCCTGGTCCTTCGGGTTCATTTGAATTTGATTGTACCCGGAGTAGACATCGAGAAAAGTAAGGATCTCGTGGCTAGCCGTAGCATCGATCAGACGATTGATGTTGGGCAGCGGGAAGGAATCTTTAGGGCGTGCTTTGTTCAAATCTTTGTAGTCTACACACATTTTACGTTTGTTTCCTTTTTTATGGACTACCACTACGTTAGCTAGCCACTCAGGATATTTTACTTCCCTAATGGATCCTATCTTTAGAAGTTTTATTACCTCATCATTGATGAATGTGTGATTTACCTCGGACTGAGGCCTTCTTTTTTGCTTCACCGGTTTAAACCTGGGATCAACACTTAGTCGATGGGTGGTTATCTCCTGTAGGATCCTTGTCATATCTAAGTGGGACTAAGAAAAGAAATCAACGTTATCGATAAGGAATTGAATGATTTATTTCCTGAGTTTGGTATTTAATCCTATTTCCGGGTATACCTTTTGTTCCGGGCAGATGCTCGACCAATACCACCTGCTCGAGCTCCTCCACCGTGGACTTCGTCGCATCTGAATCCTCGGCGGCGACGAAGGCTCGAGGGGTGATGAAATCTTCTTCTTCTTCCTCAGCCACCTGTTCCTCGGGCTCAGCCAAGGATATGGGTTGTGATTGCTATATGGCTATCTATTTGTCCTTCGAGTTTTCCAATGTAGAGGGCATCGATGTTGGTTCCACATCATGAACTGAAAACATTTCCTTAGCTGCGTGTTGCTCCCCATACACCATTTTCATGCAATCCTTTGTTGGGAACTTCATCATTTGATGAAGGGTTGGTGGCACTGCCATCATGTTGTGGATCCATGGACTTCCAAGTAGGGCATTATACCTCATGTCAACTTCGATGACATGAAACTTGGTGTCTTGTATGGTTCCGACCACGTTGACTAGGAGGATGATTTCCCCCTTCGTTGTCTCATTTACCATGTTGAACCCGTTTAAGACTCAAGATGCCGGTATGATTTGGTCAAGCAGCCCGAGTTGCTTCACGACCCTTGATCTGATTATATTTGTTGAACTACCGGATCCACGAGAACACGTTTAACTTGAACTTTACTTAAAATGATAAAAATTACCAATGCATTGTTGTGAGGTTGAGATAAGGCTTCGATGTCTTCTTCGCTGAATGTGAGAGTATCCTCGGGTATGTAGTCGTGAGACTGCTTCTTCCTGGTGATAGATGCTTTGGTACGCTTGAATATGGGTCCCTGTAGGACGTCGACTCCGCCGATGATCATGTGAATGACATGTTGTGGCTCCTTCGGTTCATGTTTGCGTCTCTTTCTCGGAAGTGGTTCTTGGCACGGTCGCTGAGAAATTCCGAAGGTGCCCTTCATTGAACAATCGGGCCACCTCCTCTCTAAGATGCCTGCAATCCTCGGTCCTATGCCCATGGGTACCATGGTACTTGCACATCAAGTTGGGATTCCTTTGAGAAGGATCTGTCTGTGTGGGCTTGGGCCATCTAGTATCTCTAATTTTGCCAATGGCTGAGATGATGCCTGAGGCATCAATGCTGAAGTTGTATTCGGATAATCGGGGTGCCTCCGCCGGCCCTGAGTGCCTATTGAACCCGATTTTACTCATGAGTCCCCGGGAATTCTTGCCTCGATCTGCTCTTCGATTATTTTGAGGTATGTTGCGCCTCAAATCTCTCCTTCGATCATCGATGTAAGGTTGATATTTTTCCTTGTTCGGCCTTGACTCCCTATCTGCATCCCTCGACTCCTTTGCTAGTAACGTGCTTAGATAAAATGAGCTTGAGGGGGCTCTCAACTGGTCATCTTCGACCCTAATTTTTGACTGTACCTGTTATGCACATTCGCCCAAGTTGCGGTGGGGTACTCGATCAAGTTCTGCTTCAACTGCCTCGAGGCGAACTGTGTTCATTTATCCCCTGAGTGAAGGCTTGTACGACCCTGCCATCCTAGAATGGTGGTAACTCCAAAAATGGGAGACGAACTCCCTCAACATCTCGTTCTCCTTTTTCTTGATTATGATACACCCGACTTCCTTGTTTTGCAGCCTTTATGGCACCAGCATGTGCCTTTACAAATGAATCTGCCAATATGGAAAATGAATCGATAAAGTTTGGGGGCAGGTTATGGTACCACATCATGGACCCCCTTGGACAAGGCTTCCCAAATTTCTTCAGTAGAACATACTCGATCTCGTTGTCCTTCAAATCATTCCCCTTTATACCACAAGTATATGTGGTGATGTGCTCTTGGGATCGGTGGTCCCGTTGTATTTCGGGATGTCTGGCATGCGAAACTTCTTCGGAATGGGCTTCGGGGCCGCACTCGAAGAGAATGATTTTTATACAAACTTCTTGGAGTCAAGACCTTTTAAAACCGGAGGTGCTCCCGGAATCTGGTCAACCGTCGAGTTGTATGTTTCCACCTTCTTATCGTTGTCCTCTATCTTCTTTTCTCCCAACTTGACCCTTTTTGTGAGCTCCTCGAGCATTTTCATGATGGTGGGATCAGTTCCCGACCCATTGTTGCTAGATCTCTCCGGTAAATGGTTTCTGGTCCTGCTATGCTCGGAGTCTTTTGCTGACTCTGTAACTAAGCGATGGCAACCTGTTGTGCTTGCAACATTTCAAAAATTACTTGTAGACTGACTCCTCTCTCTTCTTGAGCCTGAGTTCTTTGAGCATTGTGATGGTTCCCTCCATGTACACTTCCTTCAACTTCAGTGTCCAAGTCGACGTTCAAAGCAATGTGTGAACCAACGTCGGCTGGTGCTACCCTATGGTTAAGCGGTGGAACACTGGTCCCTGAAGTTGTTGCATTGTTTTCTCCATGGAATCCAAGGCCATTGTTTCCATGCTCAGATGCTTTTGCAGTGTTAGACATTTTTTAACCTTAAATCAAAGAATCTTTGACAATAAAAAGTGTGAAGAATAACGTGTGTTATCAGAAAACTAGCACTAAAATAATCACTATTATCTTTAGCCCCACGGTGGGCACCAAACTGTTTACCCCAAAAATAGTAATAACAACTATATTTGATTTGTGGTTCTAAAAGTATGTGATTTATTCCAATACTAGTAAATAAACAAGAAATATTAAGTGTAAGTGAGAAGATATGATAAACTAAACCAGTGTTGCTAGAGCAATGGGGACCTCGAGTTCGATATTCTCGGGGGCCTCGAGGTGAGCTAAGAGTAGTAAAGTAAGAACAATAAAGCTGAAGAATAATTGTAGAGCACAGTAAACGAGAAAAGCAGAGTAGAATGTATTATTGCAGTGAATGATGATGTTTACAAATGTCACGACCCGGATTTCCCACCCTCGGGAGTCGTGATGGCGCCTACTAGTGGGAGCTAGGCAAGCCAAACCTTAATTACCTTTTTCATTAACACGTTACCTCTTTTAACAAATATCAGCAATCACATGCAAGAAATGGAATTTAATAATAAAGCGGAAGTCTTAAAATATAGAAAAAAAACTGAATAGAAATGCGGAAAATTCAACATAAGCCTCTACTCAAGACTGGTGTCACAATACTCACGAACTACTAAGAGTACTAAATACAATCATCTGAAAGAAAACACAACTGTTTGTCTCGAGTACAATGAGATAACAGACTGAAATAATAGATAGAGGAGACGCCGGGCCTGCGGGCGCGTGCAAGGCTACCTCGGTATCTCGTTGGACTAAAGGTATGCTCCCGCACTACTGCTGCTGTCCAAGACCTGGATCTGTGCAAAAGAGCACAGAGTGTAGTATCAGCACAACCGACCCCATGTGCTGGTAAGTGCCTAGCCTAACCTCGGCGAAGTAGTAACGAGGCTAGAACCAGACTACCAAGTAAACCTGTGCAGTTCGAATATATATATATACAACGGAAAAGAAATATAGGAAGTAATCAATCAATAAAGGAAGGGGAACATGCTGTGGGGGAGATAACAATTTCATATAAGAAATCTCAAATAGAGAAAGGAACAACAAGGCCAGAATATCAATAAGGATCAGAAATCACGAACTTGCACGGCATCACCCTTAGTGCTTTTACTCTTGTCCTCACCAAATCAATCGTATCAATAATCATGTGCACGACATCACCCATCGTGCTTTTACTCTCTTTCCTCACAATATCAAATAATGAATATCAGTACGGAATGGTACATCGTACGGCACAACATCACCCTTCGTGCTTTACACTCTTTCCTCACAATATCAAATAATGAATATCAGTACGGAATGGTACATCGTACGGCACAACATCACCCTTCGTGCTTTACACTCTTTCCTCACAATATCAAATAATGAATATCAGTACGGAATGGTACATCGTACGGCACAACATCACCCTTCGTGCTTTACACTCTTTCCTCACAATATCAAATAATGAATATCAGTACGGAATGGTACATCGTACGGCACAACATCACCCTTCGTGCTTTACACTCTTTCCTCACAATATCAAACAATGAATATCAGTACAGAATGGTACATCGTACGGCATGGCATCACCCTTCGTGATTTACACTATTTCCTCACAATATCAAACAATGCACGACATCACCCTTCGTGCTTTATCACTCTTCCTCACCCAAACAACATTCACAAATAAGGGGCAAGGAAATAAACAAATAATGATAGAAATCCCGGAAAGGGAATGCAATTAAACAATTAAATCCCGGCAAGGAAACAATATCAATAAATTCCAATATCCCGGCAAGGGGGAAAATCAACAAACGACAAAACGTCCCGGCAAGGGAATAAACCAATAACTCTTTCTCTTTCTTTCACTTTCATCTCATAGTTCACATTATCACTTGAGCCATTGCTCCAAAGATTTAATTATCTCATATACCTTCACAATTTGTATTTCAACTCGAGCCAACGCTCCACGAAGTTTAAAGATCACAACTCCTTTCACATACTCTTTACAACATATAGAAATCATCAATTAAGCATGGAAGTTATAACAAAAATCAAAATATTCACAATATAAGGACTCACGGTCATGCTAGACACCAATGTATAGATACTCGTCACCATGCCTATACATCATACTCGACAATTAGCAAGTGGAAAATAAGACTCAACTCTTATTCCCTCAAGCTAAGGTTAGACAAAATACTTACTTCAACTTCCACGGCCAAATCAATCCACAACAACCGCTTTCCCTCTCGAATTCGGCTCCAACTCAATCAAATCTATACAATAATGACTTCATAATATCAATATATGCTAAACAAATCAAGCCCAATGCTTAATTATAGATTTCCAAGCTTTCTTCCCAAAATCCCAAAAATTGACCCCGGGCCTGTTTGGTCAAAACACGAGGTTCGGACCAAAACCATATCACCCATTCACCCACGAACCCGAATATATAATTTGTTTTCAAATCCGACCCCAAAAAGAGGTCTAAATCAAGAAAAATCAAAGAAGTCCTAACTCTACCCAAATCCCCAATTTTCTACCCTAAATTACATGTTTTAGGCTTAGGAATTCATTAGATGTTGAAGAAAATGGAAGGAAACAAGCAAGGATTACTAACCCAATAAGTCTTTGGTGAAGGATAGCTTCAATGGACACCTAAGGACCTTGGAGAAGAAGGAGTTTGTGAAAACTTAATGAAATACCGTAGCTACTGTTCTGGAATTAAAAATTATAACCGGGCGAATTTGCCCTTCGCGTTCGCGACAGGCAGGCCGCATTCGCGAAGGGTAGAACTTGGCAGACTATCGCGTTCGCGAGCTGAGGGATGCGAACGCAAAGTGAAAAAGGCTGGGGTCCAGGAATCGTTCAATGCGAACGCGTGGGACTTCATGCGAACGCGATGAAGAAGTCTGGCAAGCTACGCGAACACGGTCAAATGTATGCGAACGCGAAGAGGAAAAGAGGGCTAAGCCCTCAGGGTCAAATAACCTACGCGATCGCGAGGGAATGGATGCGAACGCGATGAAGGAAAAACTTAAAGTTTTGCGAATGTGGGAGAGGCGTCGCGAACGCGAAGAACAAATGGGACCTGCAACAGCTGAAGCAAAAACCTGCAATTTTTCCTAAGTTCAAAATCACTCCGAAACACCTCTGAAACACTCCCGAGCCCTCGGAGCTCCTAACCAATCACATGCACTAACTCAACAACATCCTACGAACTTAACCGTGCGATCAAATCGCCAAAATAACATCAAAACAACGAATCAAACCTCAAAATCACTAGTTTTTCTTCAAACTTCATAAACTTTAAAATTTAGAGTTTTAAGTCAGAAACACGTCAAACGACGTCCAATTTCAACCAAACTTCACAGAAATATCTTAAACCACATATAAGACCTGTATCGGGCTCCGGAATCAAAATACAGGCCCGATACCAACACGTTCTAACCAATTTTCATTTCAATTTTTTATATAAATTTCAGAAAAACAATTTTACTCAAAAATTCATTTCTCGGGCTTGGGACCTCGGAATTCGATTCCGGGCATACGCCCAAGTCCCATATTTTCCTACGGACCCTCCGGGACCGTCAAATTACGGGTCCGGATCCTTTTACCCAAAATGTTGACCGGAGTCAAATTTACTCATTTTAATATCTAATTTTAATATTTTTCACAGAATTTCATATTTACGCTTTTCGGCTATGCGCCCGGACTGTGCACGCAAATCGAAGAAACTAAAGATGAGGTTTTCAAGGCCTCGGAAGCACGAAATGGGTAAGAAAATAGGTGATGACCCTTTGGGTCGTCACAACAAATGATTGGAGTCCCCTTTATATAGGAGGGGAAAATACCTTTCTATTTACAGTAAAAGAAATCCTACTGGTACAACTGTATAACCGTCTAGCACGGATTTGTACGAACCAATCATGAGATTTACGCCTTGACCTATATGCCCTTGAGAAATTTCCGCTCTTTCTTGAGTGTCATCGAAACGGTACTGCCTCGAGGTAGGCCATGTTGGGCCTTCGATTTTCTCTCTGGAGATGTGCATTTTCAGATTGGGTTCGAGCTTTACTTTAAGTTATCCGAGCTCAGGCTCGGGATACAATAGAGGCTTCGAAATCGAGCTCTCTGACTTCGACGGTATACACATTCCCTTCTCAACCCATTTATCGGATTCCACACTATCAGAAACCTCCAATCTACAATAACATCCCCCGAAAAATCACAAAAAAGGTCAAAGACAAATCATCACTAGCCTATAATTACAAATAGTACAATGCTAAAATTGAAACTCACGAATAATACTGAATACCTAAATTGTTACAAAAGCAGAACCATAACTCCAAGTAAAACCAGACACATTACACTTCTAATTCATAACTAGTAAAATTGATACTTCCTTTCCTTAAATTTAACTTAATACATCATAAATAAAAGAAACAAAAATTGCAGTAGTGGTTGAAAAATAAGACAAATAGAAAAGCATCCTATCAAAGTTTAAAATTTGAACTCGTGAAATTATGAAAGTTATAGAAATAACACATTTTAAGCCGGGGTGGAATCCGGCGGATGCATAGGGCAAGTTATGGGCAGGGGCAGATCCAAGATTTAAATCATATGGGTTCAACTTTTAAGGTTTTTAGAATTGAACCCATTATATTTTGAAAGTTATGGGTTCTTATTCACTATTTTGCAATTTTAATGATTTTTACGTATAAATTTTTAGTCCACGTCGAAAGTTATATATGGGTTCAATTGAACCCGTTAGTAAGGCTGGCAGGTGGCCCGGGCCCGCAGGCTAAGCGGGCTAACGGGCCGGCTCGTGGGGGTTCGGGCTTGGGGGCTTTAGGCCCGTGGGGGGCCAGCTCTAAGCTTTGGACCCGTGAACCCGGGCCAAGCGGGCCCAACAGTCATTTTAAAAAAAAAAAATCTATTTAATAAATGGCCAACGGTCAGAATTTAAATTCTAGTCGTTGGCCCTTCAAATTAGCCCATTGGACCCGTGGGGGGCCGGTTCTAGGCTTTGGACCCGTGAACCCGGGCCAAGCGGGCCCAACGGTCATTTTAAAAAAAAAAATCTATTTAATAAATGGCCAACGGTCAGAATTTAAATTCTAGCCGTTGGCCCTTCAAATTAGCCCATTGGCTTCTTTAAAAATTAGCCATTTGCCCCCCAAACTTTGTTTTAACCCCAAACTTTTTATAATTATACTTTTTTCCTGTTTCTCAACTATAAATACCCCCTCATTCTTTCATTTTTACTCACAAAATCATCAATCTCTCTCTAATTTTCTTCTACTATTGCTTACTTTATTATTGCAAATTGTGAAAAATTGTGAAGTTGGTGAACTGGAGTATTCAAGTCTTCAACATTATAAAATTTTCAAGAAGTTGTTCGTCAATTCGGTAAACTCGTTCCAACTCCTAAGTTTTAATATTATAGTTTTGTTTGTTTTAGTTTCTATAATTATAACTAATATGGCCTTTTCTTTGAAAAAAATGTTTAGTGGTAAGGGAAAATCTAAAGTCGGTGAATCCAATGGCCAAGCTACTACTCCTCCCCCGGCTCCCCGATGTAGATCTGTTACCCGTCCTCCCCCACCTATTATTCTTGATAGTGATAACCCTTGTTTTCAATTTACCGATAGTCAGTTTATACGTGATATTACACCAGGTTCACAATCAGTTTATACGTGATCTTACACCAGGTTCACTAAATGATGAATATATGAATGCTCTTTATGGTAATCCAACTATCGATGAAATTGATGAGGAAAATGATGATTTAGATGAAACTCAACCCGATTTAAATGATACACCTATTAGTCCTGTTGTTAACCAAACTGCTAATAATCCAAATGATGCCCCGGCTGACCCTCCTGTAGTAACCCCTACTTTTAATAGACAACATGCTAAACAGGCCGAAACATCTCTTGTTTGACATTTTTTACTCAACGGGCCATTAGTTGTACACTACGTCCGTCTATGGACCTATGGATAGCTCAGGCTCAGGCCCATATATATATATATATATATATATATATATATATAAATAAATAACTAAACAAGTACAAATAATTAATTTCATATCCAGTAATTAAATAATTAGTTGTGATACAATCCCAAACTCGAACTCATAATAAAGTCAAATTCTAAATCCATCTCTAATTTGAAGATGTCCACAATTTTAACATAATGCAGGGTAAATTTACTCAATATATAACTCAACATAAAAACAGTACACGTGAGCATGGTCGGAATAATAGGGAAGATTAGAAAGCAAAGTCTCATCCACATAAAAAACCGACACTGTTTTCCATCAGCTCCCAAATTCACACTTTTATCATAGGCTCCAGCTTCATCTGAAATCCTATCAGGCTATCACTGTCGATCTTATAAGCCCCGCCTTCAATGTATTGCCTCACGTAATCACCACATTCCTCTGGGATTGTCTTCCATGGACTTAAATTGTTAGTTTCAACAGCAAATCTCCAACTAGTACAGTGTAATTGAACTTCATCCTCCAACTGATGGTGATGGGGTTCAGGGTACTCGATAATCAACGGCCTAGGAAACACATGGGAGTTGAGATTTTCATGTCCAGCAACCAAAGTAAAACAGCACCAAGAAAGTGAAAATTCTCATTCCAATTCCCAAGAATCTGTGAATGTAGCAAAAGGAATGGAATATGAAGAGATGCTTGCTGGGTTTTGGGGAACTGCGATAACAAAACCTTCAATTGGTAGTAAAGAATAATCCTATTTCCGGACGAATAAAATTATAAATTTATATGGGGTACCATTGTACCAATGCTTGCTAGTTAAGTAATGGTGTCGATGGAGGGGGATCTATATATCTATATATTATATAATTGAGGGACTTAAAGAGAGATGACGTGGCTTATCTCTTTGCTCAACAATCACATTTATCTTTTTTCTTAATTTTTTGACATTTATTTCTCATTTACACTCAATAGTCGTCTTACGTCATCATATTAAATGGGGAGACGTTTAAAAAATAATATGGAAAGACATGGCCCTTCATTTTCAGTTATAGTTCATGTTCTATTCGTATCTTTTCATTTCTTTAGCATTGCCTACTATCTGACATTTAATCTGCACTTTCATGTGGACGAAGTTATGATGAAAGATCCAGGTGCAAAACAAGCTTTTGTAGTGCAAGCAACTGTAATTGTCTTAAATTTTATAATATACATCTCATTTAATTTCATTCTTTGTTGCAATTATATATTTCATTGGTGATAATTTTCAATCTCATACTCATGAGAAATTGTTTGAAAAATTTTACGTTGCTTCTAAAGGAGTCGAATTATCGTTCAAATCGAACGACCTATTGTTTGAATCTGATCCAAATAAATTTACTAAGCATAGAACATGTTAATATTTTACTGGCTTAGGGTGCTTGATAAGTTTATAACTTCGTGTCTGCTTGAATTTTAACTAGATTATTTTGTTAGCCGAAGAGTCATTTTTCTTCTCAACTATTTCAGTTACACTTCTTATATCTAATTATCTTTTCCTAAACGGCATATGCGGTTTCCAAGACGCTCTTCTGTCAATGTTCATCTTCAAATTCAAAGAGAAGATGAAGACAAAGGACAAAGAAGATTCAAGTAAGCATAACGAAAAAGAACGACAAATATCAAACTTTTCTGTTGTCTAATTCCAATGGCAAAAGAGTTTTGAAGGCATGAGAGTATCCACTATAGGGAATTAACTCATTAAGGGATATCGAGAGGGAGGAGATACAAAAGAGAAAATTTCCTTGTGAGATGGGCATTTGATTATAATACAACAAGCTTTCCTCTTTAGTTTTTGAAACTTCATTTTGAGAGAAATGAACAAATGCCAACTTTATTTAATGGAAGTGTCAATACTTCATGCTAAGAGACGAAATACTAACAAAAAGATCATAAAAGAAGAAAAATGGAGGTAACCCGCACATTCTTTCCGTCTTTTAATTGTTATTTTGTAAATATTATGTTTATCGTCTTATTCAAGTTCACATATGCTAATGTAAATGGGTGCTTGTATGTATGCCAAACAATTTACACAGATTACGAAGAGAGGATAGAAACATGAATTTGATAATAAAAACTATTTTATTTTATCAAAATTAATGATATCTATTATTTAATTATGTATTCTAATTATTTTTTATGCCTGCACGAAGCGCAGTTAAAAAGACTAGTATATATATAAAGTTGGGAAAATTGGAGATGAGTTGGCACCTTTCTTTGGCCGAGGATACTATTTATCTATTTTTTTTTTTTTTTTTTATTCTCCAATAACTCTAAATATTTTGGTTTACTTCTCCTTCCTTAATTCCTATGATTAATGTCTATTAAGGTGTAATAGTGTGTAATTACACTAAATATTACTCCTATTACGTTACTAGACATTTCAATAGTCACTTTCTCAATCCCACCTTAATTGCTCTAATTATTCTCTTCTGTCACTCCAATATTCTTTAATTTTTGCATATATATAAGTCAAACAAGAGAAGGGGAGTTGGCCATTAGTTTGATATTCTCTTTGATCTTTTGGCTTTCTAATCCTGATATTTTTTCACTTCTTCTTAACCTATTTTATTTGATTTTAAACTCTTTATCTTCTTCAATTTTTGTCACCTTACTGTTTGACTTCTCATGTCACCTTATTAATACTATTGTGAATTTTTTTTCTAGGTGAAGGTGTTATTTGAAGAAAATATTATATTTTGAATGATGAGATTAAGAAGATGAGGCTTATCTATATTTTGGTGAAAAATCTTCATCCGAAAGGCAAACTAAAATGTTGATATTTTTGCTTTCTTTATGTATATGGTTTCTTTAGTTTTCATTTTATATTTCTTCAATTTGAATTATGATACATACCTATACTTAAAAATTTTCTTAAAAATTCTTTATATTTTTATCTTATTTTAGAAAAAAAGGTTTGATAATAAAATATATTTTATCTTATTTTTAATAATGATGGCGCCCAACAGCGGGGTTAGGCAAGCCAACATGAATTACACCAAGTGTTACCCTTCCCATTTGATTAATTATCCCAACGTTTACCAGTTTTAAACAATTATTAACATGATAATAGCCTCTGACTTAAATAAAAGCATACGACACATGAGTCAAAAGATAAGCTTATGCATAAATATACAGCCCAAAATCCAAAATATGCTACGTGTGTGCCAGGAACTACTGTCACGAGTATCACGGGCAATTATCTGAATATACAAGGATCATATATATATACACAATCCCACAGTCTGAATGAAGTAGACGGGAAAATGACAAAGGAAACTCCGGGGTGCTGCCAGAGATCGTCAGGAAGAGCAGCTCACCGCGAAGTCGAATCAACTCGAGTCAGTATCTATCACCAGCATGATCGTCAGATGTACCAGCCTCCTGACCTGTACATTCAAGTACAGAAGAAGAAGAAGTGCAGCATGCGTGCATAATAAATATGTACCTAGTGAGTATCCCGCCCACACTCGAAAGAGTAGGGACGAGAGGTCGACTAGGTACTCACTAAGGTCCATCAATATAATATATGACGAAATATGGCTAAAGCATTAGGCATGAGAAACAGTGAGCAACAAGTACATAGCAAATAATGAAATCCAGATAATAACTGAAAAAGGAACAACAAAGTACCAAAATCTTCTCTTAACCAATACCTGACACTCAAGTTTTAAGTGACTCAGAACTCAAGTGATCATACACATACCAGGACAAGACGACCGGCCGGAGTCATAAGGGTGGTCATAGGGATTGAGGTCATAAGCTAACCCACGATCACGAATCATACCTGCGACTCGCGTGCTCACTCGATATAATAAGCTAACCCACGATCACGCATCGTACCTGCGACTCGTGTGTTGACTCGATAATGATAAACTGACCCACGATCGCACATCATACCTGCGACTCGTGTGCTGACTCGATAATAATAAGCTGACCCACGGCCGCGCATCATACCTGCGGCTCGTGTGCTAACTCGATAACAAGTGTGTATATATATATAAGTACATGTGTGTACCAACTCACAGTGAACTCAACAGGACTGTGCCAATACCACAGATAGCCAACTGGGATCTAAATCATAATGTTTCATGTTTCCATATCACCTCGACAATAATTACAACTCTTAACACATACAAGGTACAAATAAGGCACATAGTGGCATGCTCGTGAGTCCTAAAGCTACCCGAAATAGCAATATAGTCGTCACATACGGACTCTCGTCACTTGGTACGTATGCAGCCCCCACAACATGAATACATAGCAAATAAGGAACCTATGGGGACATTTTCCCTTTACAAGGTTGGAAAGGAGACTCACCTCGTGACGAAACCACCCGTCGGATCAAGGACGCGCCCGAATCTTCGAAATCTACCCTCGACGGCTCGCAACTAGACAAATATAGTATAATGACATCAATGCATGCTCAAAGTAGGGAAATTATTCTAATTTTTCCATAATTCAACATTCTTGAGAAATTTCCAAAATCCAATCCCGGGCCCGCGCGCTCGGATTCCGATAATTCTCGAAGGGAACACTCACCCCAAGCCTAAGGATCATTAATATATGATTCTTACTTGATTTCATGGCCAATTCACAGAAAATTTCTCAAATTATCACAAGTTCTAGGTTACTACCCAAATTCTTGATTTTTGCACTAATTTATGTAGTTAATTAAGCTAGAATCCATGCATGAAGCCAATTTTTGAGTAGAGTTCACTTACCTTAGAAGACCAGGTCGTTATCCCTTAAAAATGGAGGAAAATCGCCCAAGGAAGAAGAAGGAGAGTGAGAAAATTGGTTTAAAACCCGTGAATACACTGCCTAGACAGTGTTTTCGCACCTGCTGTCTCGCACCTGCGAGAAAAATCTTGCACCTGCGGAAATGGGCTGGGGAGCCTGGGCCCGCACTTGCGGAATATTTTCCGCACCTGCGATAATTGGCCAGGCCATTGGGTGATCGCACCTGCGATGCTGGGGACCGCTCGCAGGAGCGGTCCTGCACCTGCGACTGGGCAACCGCACCTGCGGTCACACCAGAACAGGTGCACCAGCATCTATGTTTTGCTGGTTTTTAGCCCCGTTAGGTGCCCGAAAGGCACCTGGGCCCACCCGAGCCCTAGTCCAAATATACCAACGAGTCCCAAATCATAATACGGACTCGCTCGAGCCTTTGGAACACCCCAAACAACGCAAAAACTCAAAATCATACCCCCAAACCCCAAGAACCAAACTTAGGAACTTTAAGTTTTCTAGACTTTGCTAACAACGTGCCGAACTGACCTATACAACTCAGAATGACACCAAATCTTGCAGGCAAGTCATAATTAACATAGCGGAACTATTCCCGGTCTCGAAATTCCGTTCGGTCACAAAAACACGTCCTAAACCAAAATATGAATTTAAGTAACTTCTTATTTCAATATTGGGCGCCGAAATGCCCCCGGGTCATCACAAACCCAATCCGAACATACGACCAGGTCCAAAATCATCACACGAAGCTACCGAAACCGACGAAACTCGATCCCGAGGTCGTTTACAAAAAATATTGACCGAAGTCAAACTTGGCCTTAAAGGCCAACCTTAAGGAACCAATTGTTCCTATTGCACTCTAAACACCTCCGAATCCCGGACCACCAGCCCCCGCAAGTCATAAATCACAAAAAGTCGCTATGGGAAGTTTCATTTAGGGGAATAGGGTCCGATAACGCAAAACGACCGGTCGGGTCGTTACATTTATATTCCTTGCTTTTTTCTTTTTGTCCAAGTGTCGTGCGTGTCTTTTATTATTTTATTTTTTAAATTACATACTATCTCTGGTCTATTTTAATTAATTTTTTGGTTTTTTTTATGGTTCACAATATTTTATTTTTTAAAATATCAAGAAGAATTATCTTTTTTTTAAGTTGCCCTTAGAGTAAAATAGACCCTTGTGGTCCGACCCCTTCCCATGACCCCGTACATAGTGGGAGCTTAGTGCACTAGGCTGTCTTTTTTTCGCCTCCCTTAGAGAAAAGAGTTCTAGGAGTTATTGTTATATTTGAAATGAATAAATTAAGGTTAATATGGTTAATTTTATGTTAATTAATACTAAACTGGCGGTCCTGTCTATCAATAATAGCAACTAGATCCTCCTCGTAGCCCAACCTCTCATCCAACTGAATAGTGCTGAAATCGACCACATGAGAGAAATCGGTGTGGTACCTCCGGAGCATGGATACATGAAAAACTAGGTGAACTCCTGATAAGCTGGGAGGCAAGGCCAGCTCATAAACAACCTCCCCAACTCACCTCAACACCTCGAATGGACCTATAAACCTCGAGCTCAGCTTGCCCTTCTTCCCAAACCTCATAATACCCTTCATAGGCAAGACTTTCAACAGGACCCTATCTTCCCCCATAAATGATACATCACGCGCTCTCTGATCCGCGTAACTCTTCTGTTTGGACTGTGCTGTACGGAGCCTCTCCTGAATCAACTCACTTTCTCCAAGGCATCCCTCACTAGGTCGGTGCCATATAACTTAGCCTCGCCAGGCTCAAACCACCCGATAGGAGAATGACATCGCCAACCATACAAAGCCTCAAATGGTGCCATCTCAATGCTGGACTGATAACTATTATTGTAAGCAAACTTGGCCAAAGGCAAGAACTGGTCCCACTGACCCCCGAAATAAATCACACATGCCCTGAGCTTATCCTCTAATATCTGAACTGTACGCTCTGACTGACCGTTAGTCTGAGGGTGAAATGCTATGCTGAGGTCTATCTGGGTGCCCATCTCACTATGCAATGCTCTCCAGAAGTGCGAGGTGAACTGAGGACCTCGATCTGATATAATGGACACCCCATGCAACCGGACTATCTCCCGAATGTAGATCTGGGCCAACCTCTCAGATGTATAAGTAGTAGCCACCGCAATGAAATGCGCCGATTTGGTCAATCTATCCATAATGAACCAAACCGCGTCAACCTTCCACGAAGTCCGAGGCAACCCAACCACGAAGTCCATTGCAATGCGCTCCCATTTTCACTCAGGAACGGGCATCTGCTGAAGTAGGTCTCCTGGCCTCTGGTGCTTATACTTAACCTGCTGGCAATTAAGGCACCTAGTCACATACTCCACAATGTCCTTCTTCTTTCTCCTCTACCAGAAATGCTGCTTCAGATCACGATACATCTTTGTAGCACTAGGGTGAACATAATACCGAGAACTGTGTGCCTCTTCTAGAATCCTCTCCCTCAGGCCATCAACATTAGGTACACATAAGAGGCCCTGAAGTCTTAGAACACCATCCTCGCCAATAGCAACCTCCTTGGACCTACCCTGAACCACAGTCTCCCGAAGCTCTGCTAAGCACGGATCATTGAACTGTCGGGCCCTAATATCTCCCAATAATGAAGACTGAGTAACCACATGTGCCAAAACTCGATGAGGCTCTGAAAGATCTAATCTCACCAGGCGATTGGACAAGGACTGAATATCCAAGGCTAGAGGTCTCTCCTCCGCTGCAATATAAGCCAATCTACCCATACTCTCAGCCTTCCTGCTCAAAGCATCTGCCACCACGTTAGCCTTGCCTGGGTGATAAAGAATGATGATATCATAATAATTCAACAACTCAAGCCATCTGCGCTGCCTCAAATTAAGATCCTTCTGTTTGAATAAGTTCTGCAAGCTACGACGGTCTGTATAAACCTCACAGGACACCCCATACAAATAGTGCCTCCAAATCTTAAGAGCATGAACAATCGCCGCCAACTCCAAATCATGCACATGGTAATTATTCTCATGAACCTTCAGCTGGCGTGAAGCATAAGAAATAACTCTCCCCTCCTGCATCAACACGCACCCCAAGCCAATTCGTGAAGCGTCACAATATACCGTGTACATCCCAGAACCGGATGGCAATACTAGAACTGGAGCTGAGGTCAATGCTGCCTTGAGTTTCTGAACGCTCGCCTCACACTCGTCAGACTATCGAAACAGGGCATTCTTCTGAGTTAATCTAGTCAATGGAGCTTCAATAGAAGAGAAACCCTCCATAAATCGGCGATAATAACCTGCTAGGCCCAAAAAGCTCCTGATCTCTGTAGCTGAAGTAGGACGCGACCAACTCTGAACTGCCTCAATCTTCTGAGGATCAACCTTGATACCCTCTCCGGATACCACATGCCCCAAAAATGCCACTGAATCCAACCAAAACTCACACTTGGAGAACTTAGAATATAGCCTCTGTTCTCACAAAGTCTGGAGCACAACTCTCAAATGCTGCTCTTGCTCTCCCAGGCTACAGGAATAAATCAAAATGTCATCAATGAAGACAATGAC
The DNA here is from genome assembly GCA_005239525.1 of Nicotiana knightiana. Lineage (NCBI taxonomy): Eukaryota > Viridiplantae > Streptophyta > Magnoliopsida > Solanales > Solanaceae > Nicotiana > Nicotiana knightiana. The sequence goes on from ML428324.1 coordinate 140,512, forward strand.
GAAGGAATCAATATACGTCCTGACCACCCTATTCATCAAGTTCATGAATGCTGCTGGGGCATTATTCAAGCCAAAGGACATCACCAAGAACTCATAATGGCCATATCTCATACGAAAAGCAGTCTTCGGAACATCTGAAGCCCGAATCCTCAACTGATGATAACCTGATCTCAAATCAATCTTAGAAAACACACGAGCACCCTGCAACTGGTCAAACAAATCATCGACGCGCGGTAGGGGATACTTGTTCTTAATGGTGATCTTGTTCAACTGGCGGTAATCAATACACATTCGCATAGACCCATCCTTTTTCTTTACAAATAAAACTGGGGAACCCCACGGCGATACACTCGGTCTGATGAACCCCTTAGCTAACAACTCCTCAAGCTGCTCCTTCAACTCTTTCAACTCTTTTGGAGCCATACGATACAGAGGAATGGATATAGGCTGGGTGCCTAGAGCTAAATCAATGCAGAAGTCAATATCACAGTCCAGAGGCATGCCCGGAACATCCGAAGGAAATACATCAGCATACTCTCGAACAACTGGCACATAATCAATCATCGGAGACTCGGCGGTGGTGTCCCGCACATAAGCAAAATAGGCTAGACAACTCTTCTGGACCATATGTCGAGCCTTCAAGAATGAAATAACCCGGCTGGCTGTGCTAACTGAAGAACCCCTCCACTCCAGCTTAGGTGACTCAGGCATGGCTAAAGTAACTGTCTTGGCATGGCAATCAAGCACGGCATGATAAGGAGATAGGCAATCCATGCCTAGAATAACCTCAAAATCAACCATGTCGAGCAATAAAAGGTCAGCTTTGGTCTCGAACTCATAGAAGGTGATTACACAAGACCGATACACCCGGTCTACCACCACAGAGTCACCCACAGGAGTGGACACCTATATAGGAGATCCCAAAGACTCTCGAGAGACATCTAGAAAAGGAGCAAATAGGGCTGAAACATATGAATAAGTGGATCCTAGATCAAACAATACTGAAGACTTTCTACCACATACTGAGATAATACCTGTGATCACGGCGTCTGAGGCCACTGCATCTGATCTGGCCGGAATAGCATAAAACCTGGCTGGAGCACCTAAAGACTGGGCACCCCAGAACGAGCTGGAGCTGACTGACCCCCTTCGGACTGGCCTCCCCCTCTAGGACGACCCCTGCCAACCTGACCCCCACCTCTAGGCGGTCAAACTGCTGGTGCTGCACGGCCTTGCCCCGATAGCTGGGAAAATCCCTCCTTATGTGGCCTAAGTTCCCACACTCGAAGCACCTCATAAGTGACATATCCTGCTGAACCGGAAAAGAAGAATCCTGAATGGCCGGAGGGTGATGAGAGCCTGCTGATCAGTTTTACTTTTTCTATCATCAATATCTCCTGCATAATCACTATCACAATATCCAATAAGGTTGAAATCACTATAAGAAGAATAAAATAACCCAAAGTCAATCGTACCTTTTAGGTAACGAAGAATTCTTCTAGTGACTTTCAAATTAGTGGAGGTAGTAGCTTCCATGAAGCGACTTACTACTCCAACTACAAAGAGTATATCTAACCTGGTACAATTCAAGTACCTCAAACTTCCCACAAGACTTTTGAAAAATATGGGATCCACTTTTTCTCCTTCATCAAAATTGGACAATTTTGTCCCACCCTCCATCGGTGTGTTCACGGGGTTACAATCGAGCATGTTGAACTTGTTCAATATCTCTTTTGTATAGCCTTCTTGAGAGATAAAAATTCAATCCTCCATCTGCTTCACTTCTAGGCCCAGATAGAATGACATGAGCCCTACGTCTGTCATCTCCAACTCACGGGACATATCTTTCTTAAAAGGTTTAAACAAACTTGGGTTGTTACCCATGAAAATAAGATCATCAACATAAAGACAACACAAGTAATATATATCCATTAGTATCAACTTTAAGGTAAAGAGCATATTTATGGAGGCAACGAGTAAACCCATTATTTTGAAAATACTTGTCGATGCAACTATTCCATGTTCGTGGGGCTTGCTTTAATCAATATAATCTTTCTTAACCCCCAACACTTTATCTTTGTGGTTTTTGAACACAAATCCCAATGGTTGTTCAACATAGACTTCCTTTTCAAGTTAGCCATTCAAGAAGGCTGACTTGACGTCTAGTTGATGGATCTTCCACTTCATTTGCACCGCTAAAGAGATCAGCAAACGAATTGTCTCCATTCGGGAAACAGGTGCATAGACTTTTTCATAGTCAATGCCTTGCCTTTGATGGTAGCCTTTATCCACAAGTTGTGCCTTGTATCTCTCCACATCTCCATCAGCATTCTTCTTTGTCTTATATACCCATTTCACTCCAATTGCTCGATGACCCTTGGGAAGAGTTCTTAACTCCCAAGGGTTGTTATTCTCTATTGAATCAATCTCCTCCTCATGGCTTGTCTCCACCTTTTTTTTGAACAGCTTCATCAAAGTTCATTGGTTCACTATCAACAAAGAGACAATAGAAAAAATCAAAATTAGTAACTTCTTCTGTGTCCTCATAGAGCTCTTGAATACTCCTTGTCCTTTGCGGTTGTTCATTTGAACTTTCTTGAGAAGAGGGAGATGCAACATTTGTTGGAGAAGGAGGCGAAGTTGTATCCTGCATAGATTCCACGGTCTCTGGTTCTTCTTCATCACCAAAGTATGGAAGAAAATCATATGAAGTTTCTTCCTGAGCTTCCTAGTTCGATGCCAATTCTTCATCAAATTCAATATCACGACTTACCACAACTTTGCCGCTGCTTAGGTTGTATAACTTGTAGCCTTTTGAACTCGTACCATAGCCAACAAACACATGCTTGGCACTTCGATCGTAAATCTTAGCTCTCCCTTGACGTGGCACATGATCATAGGTTATGCTCCCAAATATTCTCAAGTTCTTGACACTTGACTTTCTTCTACTCCATGCTTCTTGAGGGGTCTGATCTCTAACATTTCTTGTTGGAGACCCGTTGTTCAAATAAACTGCACAAGAAACAACTTCGGCCCAAAATTCCTTGGGCATACCTTTAGCTTTTAACATACATCTAACCATATTAAGAATCGTCCGATTCTTTCTCTCTGCAACTCCATTTTGTTGGGGTGAATAAGGTACCGTTAGAGGGCTACAAATTCCATGAGACTGACAGAAGTCATTAAATTCTTTTGAAGTGAATGCGCCTCCTCTATCGGACCTTAAAACTTTTATTTCATAGCCACTTTCTTTTTCTACAAGTACTTTGAAAATTTTAAAAGCAACAAAAGCTTCAGATTTTTGGTTCAAAAAATAAACCCATGTCTTTCTACTAAATCCATCAATGAAGAGTAGAAAGTATTTACTTTTAACAAAGGAAGGTGGATTGATTGGCCCACACACATCAGCGTGAACAAGCTGGAGCAGTTTGGTTGATCTTGACATGGCCTCCTTTGGGAAACTCCTCCTTGCATGTTTTCCAAGAATATAGGCTTCACATAATTGATTGGGATGGCTTATTGATGGTATCTCATGCAACATGTTCTTTTCTCCCATTGACTTAAGTGCTTCAAAATTCAAGTGCCTAAATCGCATGTGCCAACACCATGATTCATCATGCACATTAGCCTTCAAACACTTTTCATAAATTGTTTTAAGATTCAAAGAAAATAATCTATTCTTTGCCATATGCACTTTAGCAATTAGAATTCCACTGTAATCTCTAAGACAAAGATGCATATTTTTCATGTGGATGTCATATTCCTTTTCAAGAAGTTGGCATAAACTCAAAATATTACTTCTTAATTTTGGGACATAATGAACATCTTGAGTTAACTTGTGGTCACCATTTTTACAGGAGATCAAAATCGTACCTATTCATTCGATTTGAATCTTTGAGGTATCACCAAAGGACACATTACCTCTCACTGTTTTATTGATCTCCACAAACTTCTCTTTGCATCCACACATATGACTGCTTGCTCTATTGTCCAAATACCACGAGCTATAATCATCCCTGTCTTCTTCCTTGAGTGCCATCAACAACGTTGACTCAACTACTTCTTTCTTGTCGCCAACAAGGTTAGCTTTTTCTTCAACATTTCTACGCCATTCCAAAGAGTAATGGCCAAATTTATGACAATTATAACACTCAATTTTGGATTTTTCATACCTTTGTTCATTATTTTCTTGGTAGTAACCACGTCCTCTTCCTCCTCTGTGTCCACGACCACGACCTCTGAACGTCTGGTGGATTTTAACTTTATTGTTGAAGTTGTTATCGTTACTTCTTCCTCTTCCATGACCACCACGACCTCGTCCATTCCCTCGATAGCTTTTTTCACCTCCATAATCCTTAAAAGATGCCTGAGTTTTAAGAAGTTTCTCCAATGACACTTCTTGTATCCTCTTGATCTTTTCTTCATGGGCCTGTAAAGAACCCTCCAATTGATCCACCATCATAGAGTCTAAATCTATAGACTCCTCAATAGCACACACCACAAAATCAAATTTAGGTGTTAAAGTGCGAAGGATCTTTTCTACCACATGGACATCTTCTATGTCCTCCCCATATCTTCTCAATTGATTTACAACATCCTTAACTTTTGAACAATAATCTGAAATGCATTCGGATTCTTTCATTTTCAAAACTTCAAAATCAGCCCTTAGAGTTTGAAGTTTTACCTTCCTCACCTTGTCTACTCCATGAAGAGAATTTTGTAAAATATCCCAAGCTTCCTTTGAGGTGGTAGCATCGACCACCTTCTCAAACATGGCATCTTCCAAACATTGGTGGATGAGCGTGAGGACTTGTTGATCCTTCTTCCTTGTCTTTTCCAAGACATCTTTTTCATTTTGAGGCAGAGCTTCTTCATTATCGGATTTGCATACCCTTTGTCTATGATTTCCCACACATCTTGGGATCCAAGAATGACTTTCATTCGTAGACACCATTTTTCATAATTATCTTTTGTGAGACGGGGGTACTGAAGAGACACTGGACCATTATTCACCATGGATCTGATACTATGTTGTAGGGATAAATAAAATAATATTCCCGCCCAGGAATAATATCCACGGCAAATAATAATAACACAAAAGAGAAACGACGACACCAAATCTTTTAACGAGGTAAAATACAATACCCGAGCAGAGCAATATAACCACTATAATATTATAACTTAGTAGTGCCAACAGGCTACTACCACGACGAAAGAAATAGTACTCTTTATTTTAAGTATCTCACTACAATATTACCCTCACTCACTATTTATCTCACAAACTACAATCTATGGATTACTCTCTCTAACTCTCTGTTGCTTCTCTCAATTTGGTGTGCATTAACTGAATGACAGATACTCCTTTTAGTAGCAGAAGTTGTTGTACCTTGCAACCAATCAGATTAGTTTTCTCTTTGCAATTTGCATTTGCAAGGTGCAGATCTTGTTACGAAATTGGTTACCAAGTCTACGTTTGTAAAAACCAATTGCACCACTTGCATTATATTTTCTTTATTCTTTTTTCTTTTTTTTTAACTAGATTGGTCCCACAATCCTCACCATGGCTTTATTCAAGAAAATTCAAAAAAATAAAAATAAAAACTACATCGATAATCTAGAGAAAAGCAAACATCCTAAGAGTGACTCTCTTTGAGAGACCCTATGCATGAGCGTATCTAAGGGGGGTTACATAGGGAAGTGAACCCATGCTTCCCTACCTAATTCTTTTTTTGAGCAAACAAGAATATTTATATAAATACTACATAGTGTTTAAGACATTACAGTCATACTCCATATCACTTAGGAAACTTTTGTTACCTAGGCTCGCTAGTACATTACAAGCATCATTTGGTAAATGCATAACAAAAATATATTGTTCCTTTTGGTCTTTCATTACACAAAAGATTCAACAGAAGATGGAGGTTGTGCATAGTACTTATACACCCTTGTTTGTGCATCAGCCTCCTTTTCTAGTTGGTGTGCCACTTTATTCCCTTTCCAGAAGACGTGCTGGAGGACCACTTCCTTCTCTCGGTACAAACAACCTGCATTCATTAAAAATAACTCCATATAGTCTATTGCCTTGTTATATATACTGGATTAGCTCCGTGGAATCTAATTCAATCTCCAATGGGAACATTCACTATTCTTGCGCTGTTTGGAGTCTCTCATGGAGAGCCTTGAGTTGTGCCTCAAGTGATCCATTAGTATGAGTAGATTTTGTAAAACTTACCACCCAGTATCCTTTTGTGTTTTTGAAAACACCCCAAGCCATTTTTTGATTGATATTCTTGTATCTCGCATCTATATTTAATTTGTACCGGCCTTTCGATGGTTTGTGCCATTTTATATTGATAGTAATTTTCTTCATATGGTTGTGACTCTTACGGTTAGGAGCTTGAATTCTATTGCTCTTTGCTTCATATGTTCGATGTTGATAGGGATATCAGTATTATTTTGGTTATTGTTATTTATATTCAACCAAATATTCCTAAGGGCAAACAAGAAAAATGATTTTCAATTGATATTGTCATCTTTTAGGAAGCAGTCAAAATCTTTTATTTGTAAAAGCAAGTGATTGCTCGCTGGTTTATAGAAATCTAACCATCCCAAACTCCCCTAAAAATATTTAGTGGTTTTACAATTGAAAAAAAATGTGATTGATGGAACCTTCTTTCCTTTTACAAATGGCGCACATCGGATCTATGTTAATACCTATATGAGCTAAATGTTAATACCTGTATGATCTAAATACGCTCTACATGGTAGTCTGTTGTGTAGGCATTGCCATAAGAAGAACTTAATCTTATTAGGACAATTTAATTCCCAAATCCATTTGAACTCCAATTGTTGTGTTAACGGTGGTTCAATTAGATCATAGCAAGATTTTGTGGTAAAAATACCCTTTGTGGTGAGGGACCATATAGGAATGTCACAAATTGATCCCTTCATATAGATTCTGACTTTAGAAATATTTTCTTTGATACCATTGGGGAGATTTATAGAGATTTTTGTGAAATCCCATTTGTGGGAGCTGTAGATATCCCTAAGTTTTAAAAAATGATCAGTAACTGAGAGAGGGCCTTCAATAGAGTTCCTAAGGCTTTTTGCATTGGGTATTCAATTGGTTTTCCAAATATTCATGTTGATTTGATAGTGAGGTTACCAAGTAATACCTTTTGATCAAATCTCCCATGCTTTTAGAATACTTTTCCAAATAAAGGAATGTGTATTCTTGGTTGTACTAGTTCCACACGAGGTGATAATAAGGTTTGTCAATGGGATTGTTGCATTAGTGAGAAGTCTCCATGCTAGGCCAGTTAAGAGACATATATTTTTTTGTACTAGCATTACGAATGCCTAGGACCCATTGGACTTTTGTTAGCAAACGTTAGACCATTTGATTAGATGAAGTTTTTTCTTTTGTGTAGAAGTTCCCCCATATAAAGTCCCTTTGGAGTTTATCAATGTTTTTCAGGGTTTTTTTTGGTAGAAGGATATATTGCGTATAGTGGTTTGAGATTGAATTTAGGCAATATTGGGCTAGTGTAGTTCTTCCCCCAATGTTAATAAATCAAGCTTTCCAGGTTGTCAATTTTTCCCTCAAATTATCAATTATGAAGTGGTAGTCAACATGTCTTGGATTTTGTATAGCATTGAAAATCCTAAATAGGTACCGAATGATTCACTCTTCTTAACACCTAAGCTATTGTAATATCCTTTATCTGAGGTAAGCATTTGAGAAAAGAATTTTTGATTTTGTAGCGTTTATACGTTGTCATGATAGGCTACAGAAATAATCTAAACCCATTTTAATGGCTTGGCATTGTTGTTTGCTTTAGCCATTAATGAAGGTCATCCGGGAAAAGCATGTATGAAAAGTGCAGGCTTTTCCTTCCTGTAGAGATATGGTCCCAATTGTGAATATATACTTGGTGATTAATGTATCTAGACAATATTTTCATACAAAGGATAAAAATATATGGTGATATAGGGTCACCTTGCCTAATTCCTTGACTTGGTTCAAAGAAATTCGTGATGGTACCATTTACTAGGACTGCTATAGAGCTGATTGTGATATAATTCAATAAGAGCTAAGTGAATTTGGGGGAAAATTAAAGTATCTAAAGGTGCGATATATGAAAGACCATTCCAAACGATCAAAAGCCTTTGAGATCGATTTTTAAGTATCATATGACCTTGCTTTCCTTTTAATCTCTTTATGTTGGAAACAAACTCCTAGAACATGATTGCATTATCTGAGGCTCTTCTATGCTTCATGAAACTAGTGTTGAATGGACTAATAATTTATTCTAGGAAGGGCTTGAGACGAGTTGTAAGTACTTTAGTACCGTTTTGTAGATAGTATTGCAAAGGCCAATGGTCCTAAAGTTCTTGATATTACTAGCATTTGGAATTTTGGAATAAGGCAAATGTAGATTTTTTCATGTCCTTTGGGATTTCTTGTTTGTTACAAATTATGACAAAAGTTTTTGACAGACTGCCCTATAATATTCCAATATCTTTGGAAGAAAAAAGGGCAAAGGCCATCCGAACCCGGGGCTTTGAAAATATTTTTCTCGTGATTTCACTATCTAATAGTGGATTGTTTAACTTAATTGTCTAATTTATAGTGATTGCGAGGGCTTGCTTTAATATTTAGAAATGTGTGACATGATCAAGTGCTGATCATTAAGCCACTTTCCAGCATCGTCCTTAAAATAGGTGATTTTGTTTTTCTTTCTCCTATTTGATGCTGATATGTGGAAGAATATCGTATTGGCATCTTCTTCATTAAGCCACATTATCCTAGACCTCATTTTTCTGTATTCCTCCTCTATTTTAAGGATGGCATTGTAATTTTTTCTGAGACTAACTTCTAGTGTATGAAGAAAGTTACTATTTGGGTCATTTCTAGATTTTTGAATTCCTTGAAGTCTTGCTAGAATTTTCATTTTCCTCCCAAATATATCTCCAAATGTGTTATCTTTCCATGGCTTAATGCCACCAAAACTTTTTTTACTGGCACTACAGTTGTCTATTCCATTCCAATTATTCTAACAAGAGCTGGGAATTCAAGGTGTTTACACCAAAAAGTTTCTAGTCGGAAGGGTTGTTTATGTTCTTGTCTATTTCTAGGGATTAATTCTACTAAAATAGGATTATGGTCAGAGTATGTTTTAGGAAGATGAATTAATGAGCAATTTGGAAATAATTCAAGTCATTCCTCATTTTCTAAAATTTTGTTTAGTTTTTCCATGATGAGTCCTTTTTCCTCTTCCTATGATTTGACCACGTATATTTCCATCCTTTATAGCCAATATCAATTAGGTTACAATTAGTAGTTTTTTACCAAATAAAATTAGCTCTATTACTATTTATAGGTCTCTCCCGAATTTTTCATTTGATCCCTTAATATCGTTAAAATCACCTTCTACCATCCACTGGCCTTTATAGTGTATATACGTATTTTCTAAGTTCTCCCACATAATATTCCTATTAAAAATGCCAGTACTAGCATATAAAGAAGAAAATAACCAAGTTTTACGAATAGGAAGTACCTCAATTGTTGCATGTACTTCTTGGTTCTTACGGACGAAATTATGAACAGTAACCACTTCATGGTTCCACATTACCACCATACCATCTGATTATCCTTCTGCCGGTACTTCTATCATCTTCGAAAAACCAAAATCATTTAGCATTTGAGCATGGTTTACCATCCTGTCTCCATTAGTGTGACCATGCATGGTCTATGGGTGTCAACCATCTTCTTATAATTCCTCCTATAATCATCGTTGTTTCCTCCCCTTATATTCCAGATAATAAAGTTAGTTGGACGATTCATGGTTAGTTTTAAGTTCATGTTTGCTGGTTTTCCATTCTCCCTCACCCCCTCTAGAAAGACAGGGATCCTCCTTAATGAGGGGACTAAAATCATGGCTCGATTGCCCAGCGTTGGATCTTGGGGTGGACTGGTTTCCATTGAGCACATGCCTCTTCTCTTGCATCCCCGTGAAGAGATAGGCTTTTACCTTGTCTAGGTTGGAGAACTCAAGAATCTGTTCCAAGCCTAAGTTGAGGGGTTCTCCTATTTCCTCCATGGATGCTTATTCTTGTTTTGGTTCCTGCACCAACTGTGGTTGAGGTGGTGGTGGTTGTTGATACACTGGTGATGTTGGTTGCTCCTGGGCTTGTTGTGTGTTCTTCCATGGCATGAAATAGGGTTCAGTTGGGAGAGCATTTATGGTGGGAAGAGGAGCATGTCCAAGAGTAGATTCTGGGTTTGTATAGGGTTGAAGTGTAGTGGAATTTTCCACTGATTCCTCATTGCATGCACCAAGTGTGGTTTAAGGGATGGTGCTAGTGGGTGTAAGATATTGTTTACCCATACCTGGCTTATGTAATTTCTCATCGTGAGCCTCATCCCCCCAGTTATCAATTGTGCTAAGTATTGGACGTTTTGGAGGATGATTATCGTCTCTTGACCATTGATTTGGAGATTGAAAAAGACTGCATGTACCAGTAGACCCTTCTCCATCCACGAAAGAGGTTGATAATCCTGAGCCTGAGGTGGCTGACGTAAACAATTAGTGGATTCTCCATTTGTGGGGAAAGTGAGTTAGATTTTATATATTCTAAGTTATGTGTTGTCTCATAATTGTGTCTTCTCCTTAGGGTTACGGGGACTTGGATTTTTGTATTGGTTTGTGGTTTTTAATGATGCCACTAACATGCGTGGTAATTGAATCACCAGTGGTAGAAAGGGAATTAGTAGTTAGGGTAACGATTGAATTTTCAATTTGCATGTAATTTGAGTGGGCAAGTGTTTGTTTTATAGAAAAATCTTCAGTAACCATGTGTTCATATGTAAGAGGAAAGTTATTTTTATTTTGATTTTCATTTTTAGTGGTTTTACTCAAAACCATTTACTCATTTTCTAAGAGTGAGAAGTTGTATTGGTCCGAAATGGTGGTATTTTATGTAGACAAGTTAATAGGAACTTTTCCACTAGTATTTTCAAGTTTTATAATAGAATCTTTCGACTTGTATTACAAGATTTAAGTATCCATATATTTACCTATATTGACATTGAACAATTTAACAATGATACTTGGGCTGTTGTGATTCTCCATTAAATTGTTGAAACTTTTTGGATTGCTCTTTGGAGATTGCTTCTTACCTTTGTTGAAAGGCACTGTTTTCCACTCTCTCCGAGTCTTCTATTATTGTGGTTGACTATTCCTTTTCTGGAGATGATCTTTCCCTATTTTCCTTCTGTACATAAGTGCACTGGCCTGGCGTATGTTCGAGTCTTCCACATTTTTTGCATAGAAATTTTTTGCCTTCATGGTGGATGTATGGTTTATGGCTACCAATGTAGATAAAAGGTTGGACTGGAAACTCTAATGGAACTTCTACACAAATCCTAGCGTAAAGGCCTCGGAGTGTGGTTGATGTACATGCATCGATTTTCAATAAACGCCCAATGGAATTCTTAATTTTTTCTAAGATTTTCCCATCGTAAAATTTAGTCGATAGTTGTGGTAATCTAATCCATACCGCTGAAATAACTAATTTTTCTTCGGTGGTCACAAAGTTTGGCTTCCATTTCGTAATAGAGAGACAGTGACCATTCATAAACTATGGTCCTTGATGAAGGGCCTTCTCCATATTCTCCTTCTTATTAAATTGGATGATGTAATAGTGTAGTAGTCTTCCCCTTGGTCAATTTGTGGAAAGCCTCCATTAGACGCCACAAATCTTGGATGTTCTTTTTAAAATAATGATGTAGTATACGCTTTCCAAAGATTTTCACAATGAAAGAGAATTTCCAAGATTCATAAATTCTCTGCATGTCTTCCTCAGTTAGGGAAATTATTTTGATGCCTCACATGCGTTAGAGCTCATTATATGCTCAAACGATACTAACATGTCTTTGAATGATGCTTTGTCCTCCAAGCCACTTTTTGTGTTTTTTTTTTCTGTTTGAGACCAGATGATTTTGGTGGTATTGTGTTTGAAGCTTCATAGGACTGCGAATTCATTCTAGAGAGAGAAAAAGAGTTTTGATTCCAAACTTCTCTTTCTTCTTCCCTCCCTAATCCATTATATAATAATGATATATTTTCTCAAAAATATTTAAATATATGTGTATGCATCCATGCTCAAAATATTATATAATGTGATGGTTATTGGGTGTACCTCTCTAAGTGAGGTTGTGAGTTCAAATCTTATGTCAATCTTGTTATTTTTTTTCTGTATTTGTAGAACTAGACGCCAGCGGGAGACGGGCGCGCGCGATGTCACTTTTTGCGTATTAATTAAGTACTTTTTTATTTTCTTTATTCTTTCAAACTTTTCAGACATTGAAGTTAATATTCTACTTTTTTCACTATAGAATCTTATATGATTAAACAAAATGTGTATGTTAAAACTAGTAGCAGTGCATTATGAAGTATATAGTCAGTGGGTTCAACTGATCCTAAAAAAATAATTTTGAACTTATAACCCAAAAGTATAATGGGTGGGCAATAGTAAGAAGTAAAGGTTGAATTCGTAAATTTATATCCCTCTTCTTAATAGTGCATCCATTGATGCATGGATAGAATCCATAGTTTTAAGCATCATGTACCTTACATTTTATGTGATTTTGTGATAAAAATACACGTTATATGTGCATAATGGAGTCTATTTCATGTGTAGGTAATTGGAGATGGAATCTGAGCTAAAAGGGTGTATAAACGTCAAAAATACACTCAATAGTCGAAAAGGAGTGACCCGGGCCATAGCCGGGCGTTTTAGCCCAAAAGCCTGGCATAACCCGGCGTTAGCCGGGCGTTTCATCCCAAACACCATCCATACCCAGGCGTTAGTGGGGCGTTAGAGCCCAAACGCCTGGCCTACCCAGGCTTTAGCTGAACATTTGGGGCTTAACGCCTGGGGTCCCTGGTCCGGTAAATTCTGAGTTTTGAAGGTTTTAAGTATTTTTTGGTTGGAATAGAAGTCTCCTACACGTTTAGGGTTTATCCCAAACATATAAATAGACCCAAAAACACAACTCAGAGAGGATTTGGACGGGAGGAGATTTCAGGAGGGCATTTTTGCACGACGGGAATTCACGTGGAGGAACACACACCACGCTTGAATGAGGCTTCTACCTAGTTTTTCTTCTCTTATCTTCCTTTAATTTCATAGTTTATTAGTTCTAGAGTTTTTGGCGCCGTTGCCGGGGACTTAGAAATTAACTATTCTACTAGATTGAATTTTTACTTTTGTTTATTTAAGTTCTTATTTTTTTTATTTTTTATTTGTATCTTAATTTAATATTTTATTATCTTACTTGACATGGTATCTTGGAATGATAATTGGTCGAATAATGGTTATTCTTATTATGACGATCCTTGTCCACATATTGGAGGACCACACATGTGGCAATATTTTCCATCTCAATCTAATGTGTGGAATTTTTGTAATGTGTGTGGTTGTCAAGGTGGCCATTGGGATGGTTGTCCTAATTCTTATTATCCTTCTCAGAGCTTTTATTGTAATGTTTCTAATAATGTTATGAGTTTGATAGGAGCAAGGAAGTGGAGGATATGGAAAGCATGGCTCGCATTATGGACTTGATGAGACAAGCAGTGGAGCAACAAAACATGATAGCCGAGCAACAAGTTCTTGACGCCTTAGCTATCAAAAGACTCCAGGCTAGAGTGGATGAATTAATGGCCAATTTCCAAGAAGAACCTCAACTCGACGAAGAGAGCGAGTTCCCACCAGAAGATAATTTTGAAGAAGCAGATATAATGAGCCAATCTTGGCTAGAGGAACAAGCTACAATAATAAAATTTCATGAGTTTCTTCGTGATGGTCTTTCAATTATGACAGAGCAGCTGATTGAAGGAAGAACTGAGCTCAGGCAAGAGATAGACCAATTTGGCTCAGATATCCATGACCTGCAGGCTCAATTGAATAGAAAGGTTGAGGTGTCTGATACCTTACCATCAATAGTTGTGGATACTGGCCAGCTTGTGGAGCTGAAAGAGGAAATCCAAATATTCGACCAAATGATTAATGATGTCAAGGATGATGAAGAGCATAAAAGAGAGGATATAAAAAATAATGCAGTTTTTGAATTGGATCATATTGGACCTCATTCTAAACACGTTTCAACATTGTGTTTGGTTGGTGACATGGGAATTGATCCAGCCGAGCATATAGAGGAGTCAATGGAAGAGGAACAAAGTGTTTATATTCTGAAATTTGTGATGCCAAGAAGACAAAATGACATCCCTCACCTAAGGGCCAAGAAGTGCAAGATGCGATACCTACGGTTTGGTTCCTTCATTTTTATACCACCACCCCATGAACGTGACAGAAAAATTGATGCAAAATTGGGGACGCAATTCATATCCTCAAAGTGGAAGGAAAAGTGGTGAAGCAGCAGAGTCGTGCCACGACTATAAATAAGGCGCTTGTTGGGAGGCAACCCAACCTGTATATCTTTTCAATATTTTTTTTTAGTGTTAGTTTTATGTTGTTTTTATTTTGAAGAGTAGGGGAAGTCTGAGTACCCAAAAGTTGAAGCTGAGGGGCATGTTTGAGCTTAAGTGTGGGGTCATCCCGACTCTAAAGATTGAGAATCATGTCCGATCTTGGCCCAAGAGGGTCTCATGGAGTATTTCTCACCCTTGTTTTAATGTTTTTCTTTGTTATCATGCATCGAGGACTATGCATAACGTAAGTGTGGGGGTGGGGAAATTACTTTCTGAAGTGTAATTGCATAAAATTATTTTTCTTTTTTAGAAAAATCTCGGACTTTTCCCAATGATGGATCTGTTGGACAATTTTCTTGAGGGATAAAGTCCGATTTAAAAACGCCAAATTTTTTTTTATTTTTTTGTAGGATAGTTAGGTAGTATCCCTTGCTTTTTCTTTGGGCAAAGGTTCTTTTCCAAGGGTGTAACTTGAACCGGGTACTTTAAAATTTTTTTTTAGAGTAGTTAGGAAGAAACTGAGTTACTCTTAGAAGTACCCTATGACATGGTTAATGCTGGCAAATTAGGTTATGACATACATGCTGCTTTCCTTTATATTTGGTTTGACATGTGATGCCTGAGTAAAAATAAATAGCCTATCTTGTGACGCCTTAGCTCAATTGCTTGACTTGTATGCTACATAGTGTAATATTGCTTAATTCTCTCAATTTTGTGTGCTTGCTTGACTTGAGAGTTGAATAAAACCGTTGTGATTGAGCCATGTGCAATGTGTGAGGTTTAGTGATTTTCTATGCTATCCTGTGTAGTCTAGAACTTGCCCCGTGTGTTAATCTAAGCGAAATTGTAGGTTATGCTAGTCTGGGAGATGACGTAGGCGTTTTCTTTCTTGATCATTGATGTGCTTGTCACACAGAATTACAAAATTCCATTGCTAGCCCCTTTGAGCCTTTAGACATTTTCTTTGGTACCTACATTACAAGCCGTACCCCTATTTTGTTCTTAAAGTGAGATTTTTGCACCTTTTCCTCCTAAGGCACTTAGTCGCTAAAAGAAGTAAGGTGGGATATTGGGGAATAGTTTTTGAGTGGAGCCATGAAAAGGCCTGTTAGTGCACTAAAAATTGTATTCAAAAGTCACTAGCTAATGAACTTTCATATATGGAGTGTTTTGGAAAGAAAGATAAAAAAATGATAGTAAAAGTATGTAAAAAAAAGAAAAAGATACACACCTCCAAATTGTTATTAATTTGTGCTAGTTAAAATATAGAAGTGCTTAATTGAAAAAGGGCTATGTTGAATATGAATTGTGGCAAAGGAATTGGTTGAGAAGAATATGTGTTGATTTGTGAAGGTAGTGTATTAATGTCCTTAGGAGGGTTAGTCAATATTCCTAAATATATCATACCCTTCCTTTAGCCTACATTACAACCTTAAAAGTTCTAATTGATCCTAAACTTGGCTAACTTGAATTAGTGGAGATCTACACTACGGGCAAGCTTATGGCACGACCACGGGATGCATATTTCAATGTGTGGACTAGTTATATTCACTCTTTTGTTGTTGGTAAAGGCACGTGATCTCATGAACGATTGGTAATGTTGTAAACTTTCTTGTTGAGTTGGTGCGTGAATTGAGAGGGCTTAGTGGTTGCAAGTTGACTCTTGAGGTTGGGTGGTTGCAATTAGGTTATTGGTATTATTGATTAAAGTGTTATACTTGGGCATGTTTAAAGAAGGGAAAAAATGTGAAATTTTGTATGTTCATACTTGATTGCCGGTATCGATCATAGTTAAGGGGTAATGTGTGTGATTGAAAAGTAAAATACTCCTTGTTAATGAAATGTGTACGTGTTGAAGGATATTGCTCGAGGACGAGCAAGAGTCTAAGTGTGGGGTGTTGATGCGTGGCTAGAATCCATAGTTTTAAGCATTATGTACCTTACATTTTATGTGCTTTTGTGATAAAAATACACGTTATATGTGCATAATGGAGTCTATTTCATGTGTAGGTGAATTGGAGATGGAAGCCGAGCTAAATGGGTGCATAAACGTCAAAAATACGCTCAAGAGTCGAAAAGGAGTGACCCGGGCCATAGCTGGGCGTTTTAGCCCAAAAGCCTGGCATAACCCGGCGTTAGCCGGGCGTTTCAGCCCAAACGCCAGCCATACCCAGGTGTTAGTGGGGCGTTAGAGCCCAAACGCCTGGCCTACCCAGGCTTTAGCTGGGCGTTTGGGGCTTAACGCCTGGGGTCCCTGGTCCGGTAATTTCCGAGTTTTGAAGGTTTTAAGTGTTTCTCGATTGGAATAGAAGTCTCCTACACGTTTAGGGTTTATCCCAAACATATAANTGTCCTTAGGAGGGTTAGTCAATATTCCTAAATATATCATACCCTTCCTTTAGCCTACATTACAACCTTAAAAGTTCTAATTGATCCTAAACTTGGCTAACTTGAATTAGTGGAGATCTACACTACGGGAAATTTTATGGTACGACCACTGGATGCATATGAATTCTTTGTGAGAGTGAGGAAATTTGTTCAATTGTGTGATGTCCTTAAATTATGTTCAAANACTTAGAGAGGATTTGGATGGGAGGATATTTCACGAGGGGATTTTTGCACGACGGGAATTCACGTGGAGGAACACACACCACGCTTGAAGAAGGCTTCTACCTAGTTTTTCTTCTCTTATCTTCCTTTAATTTCATAGTTAATTAGTTCTAGAGTTAAAAAAAAAAAAAACCATCCTGCCAAAATCCCGGATCCGCCTCTGGCCCTATGAGTTAGTGATGAGCTTAATATTACTTGACATTTTAGACCTTTGGTCTTAGTTGGGTTGATTTGATGAGGAATTTGCTTGAATTACGGTCTAATATGTTACTGTTTGGTGCAAGTATAGGTTGAGATGATCAATGGACAAAGTGGGAGAAAAACAAGGTGAAGAAAGCAAGAAAAAGCTGCGTGACAGGGTTAGAACGCACACATAGGCGTGCATAGAAGACATGAGGCCTGGATGAGATGCGCGCCCAAGTGCCTAGATGTGCGGTAGCGCACGTCTGACTATGAAAAATTTAAGTCAGGCCTATTGGTATAATTTTTAGGAAATCCCCTTGAATTGTATGAAGCCTAAGCTCGTCCCGAACTAGGTATCTTGGATTTTAGGAGCAACTTTTGGAGAGAAGAAGGCAAGGAAACAACGGAAACATTGAATACTCCATCCGAATCATTCAATATGAAAGTTTGTTTGAATTCGTGGGTTGTAATATTTTCTTGTCCTCTTAATACTCTTGTGATTAAGAGTGACAAACTGGTGGGTCGGGTCGAATATGGTTCAAGTAGAAAATGGGTAATTAAAAAATAGATAAATTATCCGACCCCACACATATTTAATACGGATAAAAAGCGGGTTAACCGGCAGATAATATGGGTAACCATATTATCCATGACTTCTTGCATATGATCACTTTTGGGAGAATTTTAAGTCTCCCTAACTTGAGGAACCCCCAATTGGAGGCTTTACAAATGTAAAAGTTAGACTCATTGGTTATCCATTGGTTATTCCATATTTGACCCGTTTTTAAAAAGTTCATTTTCCAACCCATTTTTAGTGGACAATATGGGTGGTTAAATATTTTTTAACCATTTTTTCATCCCTACTTATGATGAACAATTTCTTCACTACAGAGTAGTCCTTCTTAGGGTTATTGACAAATATTATGACTTGATTATTATTCGGGGGTTTGATTTATGTTAGTTGCTTGAATTTGTTGAGTAAGTTTCTAATTAAATTGTAAATTTATTCTTGGTTTACTTTAATCGGAAGAGAAGTGTAGTTGCAAATATCATTGTGGTATCTTGTTGGGTAAATATCACGACACTCATAGGTAATCGTAAGAGATTATAGAGTTATCAATTTACCCAACATAGAGAAATAGTCGAGAGAAGTTCTTCGTAAGACCATTCATTCAACTTATTCTTGCATATGTTCATTTCCATTGTCATTAGGTTATTTAATGGAACTCTCATTCATTCAAAAGAAGAATTTGAATCCTAAAGATAATTTAATTAGCTATTGAATTCGAAAGAGTCAATAGAACTTAAGAGATAACTTGGAACAGAGTTATATCACGAATAATAGTTGAGCACATATCTTGTGAAAGACCTTATTTCTCTCATAGATATTCAATTGTTGCAACCTGGCTACCCAATTTTCAATAATCATTCGTAATCAATAATCTTAGTTTTCACTCATAGTTCTTTAATAATTCAACATCACAGATTTATTTTCTTGAATAGTGTTAAGCTGAATATTTATTTGAACATTATTTACACTAATTCTTGTGAAAATGATTTAATAACTACTTATCTTTGACTAGCGAGCCTCTATTTTATATATCGATTTTGCGCTCATCAAATTTTGGCATCGTTGCCAGCAATTGGCGATCAATAGTGTTAATAATTATTTTTGGTGCTAATTCAGGAACCGAGTTTATCTGATCTTTTAGGTTCTCTCATCTGTGTGCAAGAAAAAAGTTAAGTTAGGTGGTTTATGACTCGATCCTCCTCCAAGGAATTGGTGCCATACAACCCAGAATTACACAAGCACTTGAGGCCGTTGAAGAAAGAATCAAGTGGATCCTTCTTGGGCCAGACTTCGACTCAAGATAAAATGGTGAACAACGAAAATGATGGGATGGATTTAGCTGCAAGAGAAGCAGCACAATAGATAGAACTAACTGCAAGTGTCACGGCTAGAGAGACTCTTAGAGCTGTGGAGGAGATTGTCAAAGGGGATGGGAGTCAAAGATTCAATCTAAAACGACCTGGTTGAAGACGAGTTTGAAAATGTAGCTCCCAGGGAAGGAAGATCATTGGGTGACTATGCCAGACCAGTATACAACCAATGATAGTCCAATGTGAGTCCCCCACCCATTGATGCTAAATATTTTGAACTCAAGCAGGGAGTCAACCAGACCAATAAGAATAATTGTATCTTTAGAGGCAAACCCAACGAAGATCCTAATAGTCATCTGATGGACTATGATGGGATCATTAACACACTCCATGGTAATGGGGCGTCCTATGATGATATCTACCTTAGAGCATTTCCTTTCTCACTAAAGGATGATGCAAAGAAGTGGATACGAAGTCTACCTATGCGATCTATCCATACGTGGAAAGAGATGACCACTAAATTTCTAGAAAAGTACTCCTCTGCTACTAAGAATGGAAAGATGAGAAAGGAGAGTCACAAATTCAATCAAGGTGAAGGAGAGATTTTATTCAAGGCATAGGAATGGTTTAAGGTTCTTTTACGATGATGCACACATAATGTAATAGAGCAATGGATGCAACTCCAGGACTTCTGGGATGGTTTAACTGCTGCATCGAGAGGGGTATTGAATAGTGCAGGGCGAGGCCCACATATGAAGAAAACTCTGGAAGAGATTGTCACTCTTCTAAATGAACTATCTGAAGATGCGGATCAGTGGCCTACTAACCAAGGTTATCGTAGAAGGTCAGCAGGTGTGCACCAACTATACTTATTTATTTCAATGCAGGCCCAGATTGCAGCTATGGAAAAGGACATCAAGTAGTTGACGATGGCCCAAGTGCAATGTCAACCACATTCGGGATGTGATATTTGCAAAATGGGACACCCAACACATGAATGTCAAACCTCCACTACAGAGGAAGAAATGAATGCAATGGGAAATTTCAATAGAGGTAACTACCAATGAGGCAATAATTTCAACTATATGGGACATAGATATCTTGGTTTTTCATGGAGCTCTTCAAGTGGTAGTCTAAATTCATGGCAGTAGAAAAATCCTAGAGCACCAGGGAAAGGACCTCCTGGATTTCAAAATCAACAAAGGAAACAACACCAGCCTCCACATCCCAACCATTCAAGTTTGAAGAATCTAATGAAGGCGTTCATCAACAAATCATATGAGAAATTTGAAACCCAAGGCACACCAATCAGGGAACAGGGCACAACCATCTGAAATTTTGAAAGACATATGAGGCATATTGCAAACATGTTGTCTGAAAGGGCCCCGTGGATTCTTTCTTCAAACACCGAGAAGAACCCAAAAGATACAATCAAAGTTGTATCTCTAAGGAGTGTCAAAGACTTTAGCAGATCCTATTGCGAAACCAAAGGCCGAAAGGGTGAATAACCCGACCAAAACATCGGAAGAGAAGAGAACTGGTGAATCTTTGGGCACAGAGAGCACCCGCGAAAAGGAAGAGGAGGGGGGGGGGGGGTAAAAAAATCCCAATAGTGAAGTTGAAGAAAGCATAAAGATGCCAATGCTACCTTTCCCTCAGAAGATGAAGCGGGAAAATTTAGATAGATAATTTTGGAGATTTCTAAAGATGCTCAAACAGTTGTATGTGAACATCCTATTCACTGAGGTGCTCACCCAGATGCCTTCCTATGCCGAAGTTTGAAGGATACCTTGTCTAGTAAAAGTGTTATTTTAGACTTCAATACTTTACGATATTAGAAGTTAATTGTGAAGTACCCAATTTTCGAGTGCTGTCTAATAAGAAGAACCTGGTTCTTCTTAGTGTACTACTTACTACTGTTTGCAGAATAATAAAGCAGTAACAGTAAAGACACAGGGATTTTTACGTGGAAAACACCTGGCTCAAAAGGTGAAAAAACCACGACCTACTCTTCAGTAGGATTTGCTCAAACACTTCACTAAAATACTGAGCCAAACGTACTTACAAAATAAACTCTTTTGTAATCCTAGGACTAACTCTAATCCTCTTTGTATCAACTAGCCTCTAGCTAATTTCTACAGAATTCAAGCTAACTCTAACTTGAAAAATTTGTACCTATTACAATTTGCTTCTAAGAAAGCTGAAAGATACAATATTAAAACTCCTACTACACATCAACTAGACTCAACACTTAGACGTTGGAACTGTTTCTTCTAGTTGAACTGTAGCCTTTGCACAATACTTCTGCTTGCAAATATTCTGGGAATTTTGCTTTTCAGAACTTGATTCAATTTTGATTCTTGTGCAATCTTCAATCCCCCTTTTCAGCAGTAATCCTTTGATTATATATAGAGTCAGTTGTTGAGTTCAATTATGCTTGTGTAACTGAGTTCGAATGCAACTCAACTTCCTTCCTCTATTTCCCGTCCTAGTTGAAATCAACTTGTGTCATCTCTATCAGTTTGCAATCTTTTCGTATTAGGAGACATTCTCTTAGTTCTTTGATACTCAGCAATTACTTATATCTCCTAGCACGATTCTTGTGCCAACTGCTTCGTTCAGATGTGTCTGCTCAGATGGACCTGGTTCAACTTGTCACCATTTGTCAATCTTCAAAATCCATTCAGTGAGATTGGGCCAACATATTCCCCCTTTTTGATGATGACAAACTCTGTACTTTTATCCTGTATACACTTCCACCACTTTGTATGTTTGTGGGCATTAATCACCAAGAACCAGGTTCATTAGGTTATAAATATCACTTTGAAATTTTTTTAACAAAACACACACACACCACATCTTCCCCCTTTTGGCATCATCAAAAAGTTCCAAAATGATACTTACCAATTTTTAATTCTAACTCATGGCCAATTTAGGCAACTGCAAGTGCAAACATGATTAATCATCACAAGAAACCAATAATGAAAACTAAGTCATAAACAGAGACATTTTAAAAAACACTAAGCTTTCATTGATCATCAGCAATTAACAGCACCAAAACAAGATAAAAACAAGCAAGCCAAAATGAGCAGAACACGAAAAAAACTGGAATTAAGACTTCATAACTAAAAACTGTCCCGAATCTGGGCACTTGATGGGGTACGAGGGGGTAGTTCTGAGAAATCTTATGGCTGGGGAGGTGCAGGAGAGGCTGGAGTCTTTTTTTGGAGTAGAGATAGCATTTGGTGCAGAACACCCTCATTTTTTTCTTTCTCCTTGGCTAATTCAGCTCTAAGAGCATCACGCTCAGCTTCCACCTCATTCAGACGAGTCTGCAGTCGAAGGATTTCCATATACTTAAGATCGCCATCTTGCATCAATGACCGAACCTTGCTGTTGATAGGCTGCTTCTGAGATGAACCAGGTTCATCTGCCAGGGCATGCACAGGGTAGTCGCATGACAACAATGTGTTCTTCCCAAAGTAATCCTTTGCAGTAGGCATTTCAGCTTTCTTTGAGGGGACTCCAAAATGAGTCAGTACTGCAGTAAGGATGAAGCCATAAGGAATCACATGGGCCTTGGTGCCATTTACCACTCTGTCTAAAAGCTGTATGATCAAAGATGGCTAATTAATCTGTGAGCCTCTATAGAGACACTCCATGAGTGTTAAATCCATATAGTTGGTAATATGTCTTCGTTCTTGCTTGGGCAGCAGAAATTTCATGACAAACTCAAAGAGGAGTTTCTATTCAGGCTTCATCTCGCTTTTATACACAACCCTAGGTTCAGGCTCCTCTTCATTGTCACAGAAAAACCTGGTGATGTTCAGAGCTGAGGCCATTCCATCAAAGCAAGGCCATCCCTGCCTTGTATAGTCCTCGTAGACTTCAGCAGGTATATCCAGGATCACCCCCAGTTCCTGAGCATCAAAGGAGATCTCAACTCCCTTGACCAGAGATGTCACCCTTCCCCCAATTACAGTAGCATTTCCCATGAATTCCACCACCTCGTTTCTGACCAGCCTGTCATCCATACGAAGGACCATGTCCTTCCAGCCTTGAGCTGCCAGAAAATCTACCAAATACCTCATGCCTGGCTCCTCCAGGTCTTTCAACAACTTTCCCTTCAGGATATGTCTTTTGCCAAACATGGAAATTATATCTGTCACTTATCCCACCTCCTTTCTTCTTCTTCTTCTTCTTCTTCTTCTTCTTCTTCTTCTTCTTCTTCTTCTTCTTCTTCTTCTTCTTCTTCTTCTTCTTCTTCTTCTTCTTCTTCTTCTTCTTCTTCTTCTTCTTCTTCTTCTTCTTCTTCTTCTTCTTCTTCTTCTTCTTCTTCTTCTTCTTCTTCTTCTTCTTCTTCTTCTTCTTCTTCTTCTTCTTCTTCTTCTTCTTCTTCTTCTTCTTCTTCTTCTTCTTCTTCTTCTTCTTCTTCTTCTTCTTCTTCTTCTTCTTCTTCTTCTTCTTCTTCTTCACTCCAATCCGGATCATCTTCCTTCTCCATAATCTGTACCTTCTTCCTTTTCTCTTGCTTGGACCTTGTCCTTGTTGATGTACTTCCAGTAGCGGCAGACATAGATACTGACTTCTTTGCAGAATTCTTGACCTTTTTGGGCTTGGATGTCTCAATCACCACAGAATCAGCCTCCTCAGTCTGTTGGACCATGTCCAACACATCTTCATCCGCAACAACAGCCTTACTAGGCTCTCCCACTTTTGCTTTACCCTTTTCTGCTCTTTTTCTCTTGCTCTCCTAAAGAGACTTTTCTAACTTCTCCTCCTCCTCTCGCACAGTATTTCTTGTGGCACGTACCCTTGGAACAAGTGCATTACCAGACTCAGCAGTCATCTTCCTCTTCTTTGAAGAACCTGGGGTTCTAGGCTTTGAGGACCTTGGAGTCCTTTTTTTCTTGGGGTTGTAAGAATCCCCCAATTTCTTTAGCCTCTCAGCCAAAGGTTCATCATCAGAAGCATGAAAATCATCTATTTCTTTTATCAATTTCTCCAGACCCTCAACAACTTATTCAACTGTATTGGTTCCCCCTGTCACTGTGACTTTTTCCTCAAGATCATCATGAATGGGTCCACAAATAGCAAGTGGGGCACCATCCTCCCCAATTCCCCTCACACCTTCATCACCTTCACACTCAAGAGTTGTTTTCTTCCCAGAATTTCTTTCCCTACTTGGTACCTCCATGTTCACCACTAATCCCACCAGTACAAAACGATTATCAGAATTTAGAGCAAAGTTAACTTCAGTATTACCTTTTCCAGAACTGGACGAACCATGTGCATCGTTATGTGCTGATTTGAATGACACACTGGATGAATCAGCTTTTGGTGGTTCTTCAGCCTGTAATCATTGTTCCAAGAATCTTGATCTTGCACCATATGCTACAGATTTTCGTGCAAGAACCTTGACACGATGACGCTTTGGGGCTGGGGTTGGTTTTGGCGTGGATTTAGGTTTTGGTGTGGGTTTAGAGACTTCATGTTGTTCTGGGCTTCCAGGGGTGTCTAAGGATTCAACACTAAATATTGGTGGAGAATCAGACTCATATGCTCCTTCGTCGTAATCACGATTTTGGGAATCAGAATAAGCAGACGACATGGTTGAATTTAGAGAGAAGGATGAAGAATGCAGGCAGTAGGAATTGTGTGAGTTATGACTGAGTTGAACAAGGTTCTACTTTGATGTATTCAGGAAGGATAATGATGGTTAATTTATAATGTGTGGGTAGGGAGATTACTACGGACGTGTATTAGTGCAAGTAGAATACTAATCGATTGAAAGTGTCAGTGATTGGACTTGATTGGACCGTTACTCCCCCCCCCAAAACTAGGCTAATTAATTGTGACGGGATTCATGAAACTGGTTTCTTTTTGGGTAAGTGCAGGAATTTGAACTGAACCATAAATGAATAGAGTCCTGCTCATATATGACTGTACTTGAATTAATACTTGTATGGAGATGAGAACGTACCTTGTCAGTCATGTAACCCAGCATGGATGAACCAGGTTCAACAAGAAAAATCTTTATTTTGCCCCAGTTCACAATAATAGAGAAACATCATTAGTATCTAGGGAATCATTAATACATGGCAGATGAGTATGGCAATAAAGTCACAATGCTGAGCAATGATTAATCTGATTAAATACCTGATTGAATTTTCTAGCCAATTTTTTTTCCAGTTAATATTTTTCTGTTAAGTTTTTTTTTTTCATTTTTGTTCTTCAATTAGGTGATCTTAATCATCCCTAATTCAATCCTGTTTCTTTCATAATGCTCTCTACTCAATTCCTTGGTGAATATATCAGCGATTTGACGATCAGTAGCACAGAATTCAATGGAGATCATTCCTTTTTCATAGTTATCCCCCAAGAAATGGTGCCTAACATCTATGTGCTTAGTTCTCTTATGCTGAACCGAGTTCTTAGTCATACTAATTGCACTAGTGTTATCATAGCAAATAATAATGCATCCCACATCAATACCAAAGTCCAAGAGTTGTTGCTTGATCCATAGCAACTGAGCACAGCAAGAGGCTGCAGCCACATATTCAGCCTCAACAGTAGACAATGTACTGAATTTTGTTTCTTGGTGGCCCAAGAGACACGGCAGGAGCCCAGAAAATAAGCCATGCCTGAAGTACTTTTTCTGTCAACCAGGAAACGTGCATAGTCAGCATCATCATATCCTACAAGGTCAAAATTACTAACTATAGGATACCAAAGGCACAAACCAATGGTGCCTTTCAAATATCTTAAAATTCTTTTTACTGCAAAGAGATGGGACTCCTTTGGATTCGCTTGAAACCTAGCACATAGTCCCACGCTGAACACAATATCAGGCCTGCTTGCAGTAAGATAGAGTAGAGACCCAATCATTCCTCTGTATGTCTTCTGATCAACGGATGAACCAGGTTCATCCACATTCAATTTTGTAGCTGTGGCTATTGGGGTATCTATCTCCTTTGAATCTTCCATCTTAAATTTCTTAAGAAGTTCTTTCACATATTTCTGTTGATGAATCATTGTTCCATGTGGAGTTTGTTTGATTTGCAAACCTAAGAAGAAGGTCAACTCACCCATTATACTCATTTCAAACTCACTCCCCATTAAATTCCTTACTAAGCTTTTCAGTAGTTTCCCTAAATATGATATCATCAACATATATTTGTACAATCAGAAGATCCTTCCCTTTTTCTTTTAGGAACAAAGTACTGTCTATTTTGCCTCAGTTGTACCCATGTTCCAGTAGGAATTTTGACAATCTCTCGTACCAGGCCCTTGGTGCTTGCTTGAGACCATAGAGAGCCTTGTCAAGTTTATAGACATGATCAGGTGATTCTTTGCTCTCAAAACCAGGAGTTTGTTTCACATATACCTCTTCCTTCAGATAGCCATTGAGAAAGGAACTCTTGACATCCATCTGATGAAGAGTGAATTCCATATGTGCAGCAAATGCTATAAGGAGTCTGATAGCTTCCAATCTTGCCACAGGAGCAAAGGTCTCATCATAATCAATTCCTTCTTCTTGGCTGTATCCTTGAACAACCAGTCTTGCTTTATTTCTTGTAACAGTTCCATCCTCATCGAGTTTGTTCCTGAAGACCCACTTGGTGCCAATTATTGATCTGTCCAGTGGCCTGGGTACCAATTGCCATACTTGACTTCTCTCAAATTGATTCAGCTCCTCTTGCATTACATTTACCCAGTCAGCATCTTTCAGGGCTTCAACAATATTCTTTGGTTCAATCAAGGATAGGAATGCATCAAACGCACACAAATTTTTCAGGGAAGATCTAGTTTTGATTCCTGATCTCAAGTTTGTTATAATGTTCTCAAGAGGGTGAGAACTCTGATATTTGTGTGGTTTAAGCACCAGTTTTTCACTTCTGGATTGTTCCATGTTGTTTTCTGGTTGTGGAACAGGATCAGGCCCAGTAGTTTCATATGAAATCCCCCCTGTCGAGTTGCGTGGGGTTGTTGAACCTGGTCCTTCACCTGTTCCACCTTCCATAGGTGCTTCAGTGTAGTCATTACTCCTCACCAGTCCAAGCTCTTCATCTTTAGGTTCCTGTCTCTCAGATAAGGTGTTAGTTTCGTCAAAAACAACATGTACACTTTCTTCTACACACATGGTTCTTTTATTGTATATTTTATAAGCTTTGCTATGTGTATAATATCCCAAGAACACTCCATCATCACTTCTAGGATCAAATTTTCCTAAAGAATCTTTGCCATTTTTATGCAAATAACACTTGCATCCAAAAGCCCTAAGATGGGATATGTTGGCCTTTCTCCCTTTAAGTAATTCATAGGGAGTTTTCTCTACCAGAGGTCTGGTCATGCATCTATTGATAATGTAACATGTAGTGTTAATTGATTCCGCCCAGAAGCTGTGAGGTAGTTTCCTTGATAGAAGCATGGTTCTTGCCATGTCTTCAAGAGTTCTATTTTTCCTTTCCACAACCCCATTTTGCTGTGGGGTTCTAGGAGCATAGAAGTTGTGATTCATACCATGTTCATCACAGAACTCAGCAAACTTAGCATTCTCAAACTCAGTACCATGGTCAGATCTAATGGATGCTAGTTGATGTCCTAATTGATTCTGAATCCTCTTGACAAATGTGGTGAACATTTCAAATGCTTCATCCTTAGATGCCAGGAATAAGGTCCAAGTGAACCTTGATAAATCATCTACTCCCACGATACTCCTAGGCCTTCCATCATTCCAAGATCCTTGTGAACATGTTCCATGCCCGACCATGCGCTAAGCTGCGCAGAGCGCTTTTAGAAAGAGGACTGTACCGATTATAGAGTAGCATTATTCTCCTTCACATCGTCGGTCAACTCTGGGGACAGTGGATAGACCTCATCCCTATTTGACTGAAGAGGGTAGGGTTCGCTCCTGACAAGTGCTGCTTGTTGACTGCCACAGACTGGCTTTCCTCAGTCGTTGACTGTGGCGAGGCTACCCCTTTATCAAGAGAAGAAGTTTTCCCGAATCAATGAGAGAGATCAATGTGCGAATTTCCTTTTCTTTCCATGTCTTCAAGAGTTCTGTTTTTCCTTTCCACAACCCCATTTTGCTGTGGGGTTCTAGGAGCATAGAAGTTGTGATTCACACCATGTTCGTCACAGAACTCAGCAAACTTAGCATTCTCAAACTCAGTACCATGGTCAGATCTAATGGATGCTAGTTGATGTCCTAATTGATTCTGAATCCTCTTGACAAATGAGGTGAACATTTCAAATGCTTCATCCTTAGATGCCAGGAATAAGGTCCAAGTGAACCTTGATAAATCATCTACTAGCACCTTCACATACCTCTTCCCACATCTACTTTGAGTTCTCATAGGACCACACAGATCCATATGAACCAGTTCCAATGAACTGATGGTACTGACCATTTTCTTACTTTTGAAAGAAGACCTTACCTGCTTGCCCCTTGCACATGCTTCACAAACCTTGTCTTCTTTGAACTTAATGTTAGGAAGTCCTACCGCTACGCTCTTAGAGACCAGCTTGTTAAGTTGAGTCAGAATTGCATGACTAAGTCTTTTGTGCCACAGGAGGGGATCACTGTCCAATACACTACGCCAAGTGAGTTCATTGTCAGACAGTGTGGACAAGTCAATGACATAGATATTGTTCATTCTTTTTCCCTGCAAAACAATCTTGTCAGTAAGCAGGTTGATCACAAAACATTTTGTGGAAGAAAACGCGACAAGGTTACCTCTGTCACACAATTGTGACACACTGATTAGTCTATATTTCAATCCATCTATCAGATACACATGTTCAATTGAATGTGTGTCATCTTTACCTACCTTGCCGACCCCTATTATTTCACCTTTCTTTCCGTTTCCAAAGGAGACACTTCCTCCATTGAGGTTTTCAAGTGAAAGGAACTGTTCCATGTTCCCTGTCATATGCTTAGAGCAGCCACTATCCAAAAACCAAAATTGACTGCTTCCCTTCACTTGTACCTTCAAAAGAAAATCAGGGGTTAGTTTGAAGAACCCAAACTAGTTTGGGTCCCTTTCCATGAGAGAATGGATGAATCAAATTTTTTCTGGCCCAATTTGGTCGCCAGTTTTTCTTCTTAATAAATCTCTCATTTTTCTGGCTGGCCTTTTCTTTTGCTGAACACTCATGTTTATAGTGGCCAGTCTTCCCACAGTGGGTGCAAATTTTATTTTCAAGGAGAGTGAAATACTTGCCTTTGGGATCCCACTTGGGAAATTGATTACCAAAACCAAGCCCTCTCCGGTTGCTACTATGATTCTCTTGGAGCCATGTTAAAGCATTAGAAGACTTATTCCACTTACGTGTTCTATCAAATTCATGTTTGATTTTGCCAAGTTCTTCTTTAAGAGATTTTATCTGCTCATCTTTGGAATACATTTTATCTTTCAGTTTACCTAAGTCTTCTTCTAACTTAGCATGAGAGTGATCAACTACCTTTTTACTGGATCCTAGTCTTAACTTTAAGTTTTCAGATTTTAGTTCTAGAATCTCAGCTTCGAGTGGTTGAACCTGGTTCATCAAGACAGTGTTTTTCTTTTCAGATTCACTGTCCCTTATTTCCAGGTCCATGCATTTTGCTCTCAGCATTGCACACTCTTTAGATAGTTGATCTTTCTCTTTATTTGTCTCCTCAGAGTCATTAATGAAGTCAAGCAGCAAATCATAGAGTTTTTCCTTAGATAGAAACTTTATTTTTGATTTAAGATGTGAGATACTTACCTGAGGTTCTTCATAAGTCTCCTCATCAGATTCTCCAATTTCCATGAGAGCCTGATCTTCTGTCTCACCATCTTCTGATTCCTCATCTGAACTTCCCCTCAAGCAGCAACCATAGCCTTTCTAGTGGTTCTCTTGGGTTGGACCAATTCCTTCTTCCTGTTCTTTCTTTCATATCTCTCCTTCCTCCACTCTACTTCCCGCTGAGGGCAGTTTTTGATGAGATGATCAGTTTTCCCAAACTTATAGCATCCCTCATTAGCTGGCCTCTCAGGAGCCTTTCCCTTGTTGAAGTTTCCTCCTCTAAAGATGACTTTCTTCCTCATGAGAAAGTTTCTAAATTTTTTGATGATCATGGCTATCTCATCATCCTCCAGATCTGCTCCTTCAGTGATCCTCAGTGCTAGACTTCTCTCCTTGTTTGGAACATACATCTTCATGGTTGCCTTCTGAGTTTGTAAGCAATGAGATTTCCAATTAGCTCATCCAATCTAAGGGTTGCCATATTTTTGGATTCATGAATAGCAGTGATCTTGCTTTCCCAGGAAATAGGTAGAACCCTTGTCAAAATATTCTCTACCTTGTCTTATTCAAGTATGATTCTCCCAAGAGACTTGAGTTCATTGGTTAATGTTGTAAACCTTGTGTACATCTCCTGAATAGTCTCTCCATCTTTCATATTGAAGTTTTCATACTGAGAGTATAGAAATGTACCTCTAGATATCTTCACTTGAGCTGTTCCTTCATGAGCCACTTGTAGAGTATCCCAGATTTCCTTGGTAGTGGTGCAGCTTTGGATTCTGCTGTATTCATCTGGGCCTAGTTCACACACTAGACACTTCTTGTCTTTGGCATTCTTCTCCCATTTTTTCAAGTCTTCAGCCGTGCAGTCAACCCTAGTCTTAGGTACATCTAAACCTTCAGCAGTCTTCTTTGTTGTTTCAAGTGGTCCATCAGTGACTATGTCTCATAGTTCATAGTCTTCTCCAATGAGATGGTCCTTCATTCTATTTTTCCACCAGGAGTAGTACCGACCATTGAAGAGTGGTGGTTTTGTAGTTGATTGTCCTTCCCAGTTCCCAGGTGGTGCACTCATCTTGATCTATTCTTAGGTGTTAGCCTCTTCAAGGATAACCTACTCTGATACCAATTGTTATTTTAGACTTCAATACTTCACGATATTAGAAGTTAATTGTGAAGTACCCAATTTTCGAGTGTTGTCTAATAAGAAGAACCTGGTTCTTCTTAGCGTACTACTTACTACTATTTGTGGAATAATAAAGAAGTAATAGTAAAGACACAGGGATTCTTACGTGGAAAACACCTGGCTCAAAAGGTGAAAAAAATCACGACCTACTCCTTGGTAGGATTTGCTCAAACACTTTACTAAAACACTGAGCCAAACGGACTTACAAAATAAACTCTTTTGTAATCTCAGGACTAACTCTAATCCTCTTTGTATCAACTAGCCTCCAGCTAATTTCTACAGAATTCAAGCTAACTCTAACTTGAACAATTTGTACCTATTACAATTTTCTTCTAAGAAAGCTGAAAGATAAAGTATTAAAACTCCTACTACACTTCAACTAGACTCAACACTTAGACGTTGGAACTGTTTCTTCTAGTTGAACTGTAGCCTTTGCACAATACTTCTGCTTGCAAATATTCTGGGAATTTTTCTTTTCAGAACTTGATTCAATTTTGATTCTTGTGCAATCTTCAATCCCCTTTTTCAGCAGTAATCCTTTGATTATTTATAGAGTCAGTTGTTGAGTTCAATTCTGCTTGTGTAAATGAGTTCGAACGCAACTCAACTTCCTTCCTCTATTTCTGTCCTAGCTGAAATCAACTTCTGTCATCTCTATCAGTTTGCAATCTTTTCGTATTAGGAGACATTCTCTTAGTTCTTTGATACTCAGCAATCACTGATATCTCCTAGCTTTGTACGATTCTTGTGCCAACTGCTTCGTTCAGATGTGTCTGCTCAGATGGACCTGGATCAACTTGTCACCATTTGTCAATCTTCAAAATCCATTCAGTGACATGGGCCAACAAAAAGGGAGCTGGAGGAAACTATAGTGGTCAAACCCAATTCAGATTGCAGTGCCATCCTACAAGATAAAATTCGTCAAAAGTGTGGGGACCCTGAAAGCTATACCTTGCTCTCTGGGGATAAAATTTGACAAGGACTTGTGCGACTCAAGCGCATCGATTAACCTAAGGCCATTGTTTGTTTTCATGAAATTGGAAGGAGAGCTGGGAGTTATCAAGTCTGTGCCAGTATGATTGCAACTGGTCGATCAAACTACCATCATACTAGAGGGAATAATCGAGTTATTTTGGTGAAAGTATACAAATTCGTGTTTCCTATGGACTTTATTGTGGTAAACATGAATGTGAATAAGGAGTTGCGTCTGTATTTGGGGAAACCATTCCTTCGCACTAGTAGGGCAATCCTTGATATACATGAGGGTTAACGCATGCTAAGAGTTGGAAATGAAAAAATGGTTTTCCAAACAAAGAGAATGCTGAAGTACCCTTGTGATGAGGCATCTGCCTACTCATGTTTCAAACTCAATATGGTGGAATAGTTGGCTGAAAAATACAAGCTGGACAAGTTGGTCGGGATTCATTAGAAAGATGCATTAATCAATCGAGTACAACTGAAGATGAATACCCGGATATCAAGAAAGAGACCAATGCCCTGGATACTAAAAATTAAATGGTGGATTAAGAGGAATTTAAGAAAGAAATGACTAAGCCTCGTATGGAGTTGAAATTGTCATGACCCAAATCCAATAAAGGTCGTGATTGCGCCGGAAACCACTGTCAGGCAAGCCAACACCAAGAATTTAATTAAATCTTGTTTTAGTACTCTTGAAATCATTTCTTTTCATTACATTAAATAATAATTACGAACTTCCACCGAGTAAAAAATAATTTCTTTAACAAATTTAAATACTGAATAAATCCCAAGTTATCAAAGAACTCGGTGTGCCAAGTACATGAGCAATTTCTAGGAAACAAATGAAATACAATAACTGTCCTGAATACAAATAAGACAATAGGGAAATACAACACAATACCCTGAAGGAGACTCTGCTGGCTGCGGGTTGTCTCGAGAGGTGAAACTCACCTAAGTCTCCATATCAACCATGCCACTGCCAAGCTAGGCCACTAGATGTACGTGTGCCTGTGCAACAAAATGCACAGCAAATGTAGTATGATTACAAAAAAAAACGTGTACCTAGTAAGTATTCCGCCTAACCTCGAATAGGTAGTGACGAGAACTTACTAGAGGTCAAATTAATATAATTTAATGTGACGCTAAGCATGGATGTCATAATTAAATAACAAATAACAACAGGAAGGGACAACTTCTTTCCTAATTGTAATTTCGGCTTCCACCATTGCAGTTAACAACTTATATCCCAAGGCAATTAAACCGTTCAAATCACCGAAGGTACACAACAAATATCTTACGCAAGTAATGCCGATGTCGTACGGTTTGATCCAACATAAATGTAAAGTGTGCACTGCCGGAGGGTCGAACGACGCGAACCATAGATGCATCTATTACCCCGCTCGCGAATCATTCATGCGACACGGTCAAATGTAAGTACACACATTCAAACAGTCAATCAAGAATTTACCAGAGAACATTTATCCAAGGAAAAATCAATCCTCTTTTCATGATTAAGAAAATATAAGTTTAACTTATTTAGAAATTCATTTACTAATTTGATATGATTTAAGAAATTTAAATTATCAATAAAGTTACAAATATTTCAAGTATAGCATGCTTTTGGGTCCTAGACTACCCAGACTTAAGCACAATAGTAGCTATGCACTGACTCTCGTCACCTTGTGCGTACTTAGCCCCCACAAATAGTAGCACACAGTTAATTATTTCACCTATGGGGACAATTCCCTCTTACAAGGTTAGAAAGGAGACTTACCTCGCTCCGAAATTCCATAACCAGCTTCCAAGCCCTTTCGATGACTCAAATCGATGCCCCAACGCTCCAAACCTAGCCAAATAAAGGGCAAACCAATGAACATATACCCTAATAATTATAACAATTCAATTTATATAGTTTTCCAACTTCGCTAGAAAAGTTGACAAAATTGCCCTCGAGCCCACATGCCCGGATTCCAACATTTTTCGAAGATAAAATTTACTCAAATATATAATTTTCTTCTCAATTTCATGCCCAAATGCGTGGTAATAATCCAAAAATACAAATTCAAGGGTTTTCCACCAAAACCCCAAATTTCTACTAATTTCCATAATAAAATCTATACATAATCAATGTATTTAACTCATAATAGGTGGGGATATCTTACCTTTCCGTTGATGATGAAACCCCCTCTTGTAACCCTCCAAGAATCCCCCAAGCCAAGAGAAAAATGAAATAAAGTGGCCAAATCCCATCTTTAAAACAACTCACTGCCTAGCACTGCCCTTCTTCGCGAACGCGGCAACACCTCGCGTCCACGAAGCACAACCTGCTTCAGCCCCAAATTCCTTCTCGCGCGCGGCCAGATGATCGCGTTCGCGAAGGCCAGCTACACAGACCCCTTCGCGTTCGCATTCCACACCTCGCATCCACGTAGGCTAACAACCTCAGGCCTAACTTCCCTCCTTCTTTCTACGCATTCGCGATTGACCATTCGCTTTCACGTTGTCAACTAAATCAACCCCCCTTCGTGTTCGCAACCTCCACTTCGCGTTTACGAAGGCCAAATCCGGAAGCCTCCAAATTTCCTCTCTGCAAACGCGGGACTCCCGGAGGCCCTGGGACAACGTCCAATCACACAATCCTCTCCTATAAAATCGCACGGACCTGCTCGAGGCCTCAAATCACATCAAACAGAGCCGAAACCATGAAATGCACTTCAATTCTAGATTAATGAACTTTAAAATTTCGAACTTCTACATTCGATGCCGAAACCTATCAAATCACGTCCGATTGACCTCAAAATTTGCACACAAGTCATATTCGACATTACGGACGTACTCCAACTTCTGAAATTCGAATCCGACCCTGATATCAAAAAGTCCACTTCCGATCAAACTTCTTAAAACCCTTCTAATTTCTAACTTTAGCCAAATGACTCCAAAATGACTTCCGAATCTCCGAATCCACTTTCGGGCGCGCTCCGTATACCAGAATCACCTACGGAGATATTCCCAGACTCGGAATCCCAAACGAACATTGATAACACCGAAACGAACTTCAACCCAAATTTATGAAATTCTTCCAAAATGCTAACTTCCACACTAGGTGTCGAAACGCTTCCACGTCATCCAAAACCCGATCCAGGCATACACCCAAGTCTAAAATCATCATACGAACATGTTCGAACCTTCAAATCCCGATTCTGAGGTCATTTACTAAACAAATTAATCTTAGTCAATTCTTCCAACTTAAAGCTTCCGAAACGAGAATTCTCTTTCCAAATCAACTCCAAAACTCCTGGGATTCGATTCCGACTATGCGTACAAGTCATAATACCTGAGGCAAAGCTGATCATGGCCTCAAACTGCCAAACGACATGCTAGAGCTCAAAACGACCGATCAGGTCATTACATTCTCTCCCACTTAAACATACGTTCGTCCTAGAACGTGCTAAGAAATGCGCTGGAGTTGTCTGAAATCATTAGTAAACACCTTGTACACCTACCCATGATACCATAACTCAGTTGAGCACATTAGCTCGATCAAATCTAAAGATATCCTCTTTCATTTTTGAAAATGAGCCTTAGAGCCTAGTTCCAACATTCAGAATTCTCTGCCAGCCCTACTTCCAACATATGAATACCGTAACAATCACCACACGCTGTACTCGAACATGACTGCACACCCTTGCTGAATTTAAACCATGCACCACATCATTCCAAGGCCATAATAATACTCTTCGATCATAATAGCCGACATTTCCCGATTCTGATGCTCACAATGCACCCCATGACACATATAAGTCCTGCTCCAACTCTCACAATGCCACCAAGACGGAAGAGATGTGTAGAAATTCATAACCAACTACTTAGTCAACAAATCATTGAGTCTATACTCCTGACAAGAATCATTACCTCAATTTGAACAATTAATGGTATTTGCCCTTTAATATATTTCACATAATTCGATCACATTGATCCTAGATCCTACAATCTCGTCTCACCTAGTATGAGCTGCTCAAGCAACAAGCTATCCCAAACATGACCAAAAAGTCTCATATGATGCCACAATGTGCCAACAAGATACAAACTCGAATGTGATACATAAGGAAAACAAACTGTGGAAGGGACTACTCAATCCACGTAACTAATCAAAGAACCTAAAGGATGTCATGAACCTTCCTCTGAAAATGGGAAACAAAACACACAAAATAGATGTAGGGGACTGTACTAACCATAAAACTATTGTGGCGCGCAACCCGATCCACACATAAAATCTATATAAGAATGTCACGACCCAAATCCTAATTCAGGTCGCGATGGCGTCACACAACGGGGTTAGGCAAGCCAACATGAATTTCACTAAGTGTTACCCTTCCCATCTGATTACATATTCTAACGTTTACCAGTTTTAAACAATATGAGCATGATGATATCCTGTGATATGAAATAAAATCATACGATACATGAGCGAAAAGATAAGCATATCTATAAATGTACAGCCCAAAACCCAAAAATTACGCTACGTGTGTGCCAGGAACTAGTGTCACGAGTGTCAGGGGAAACTATCTGAATATACAAGGATAATATATATATATATATACAATCCCATAGTGTGAATNCTAGTGTCATGGGCAACTATCTGAATATACAAGGATAATATCTATATACAATCCCACAATCTGAATGAAGCGGATGGGAAAATGACAAAAGGAAACTCCAGGGCGCTGCCAGGGATCGCCAGGAAGAGCAGCTCACTGTGAAGTCGAGTCAACTCAAGTCAGTATCTAGCACCGGCCTGATAATCAGATATACCAGCCTCCGGACCTGTACAGTCAAGTACAAAAGAAGAAGTGCAGCATGAGTACATAATAAATATGTACCCAGTGAGTATCCCGTCTAAACTTGTTGGAGTAGTGACGAGAGGTCGACTAGATACTCACTAAGGTCCTGCAATATAATATATGACGAGATATGGCTAAAGCAATAGGCATGTGAGATAGTAAACAACAAGTACATGGCAAATAATGTAATCCAGATAATAACTGAAAAAATGAACCGCAAAGTACCAAATTCTCCTCTTAACTAATACCTGACAATCCAGTTATAAGTGACTCAGAACTCAAGTGATCATACGCGTAACAGAATAAGACAACCGGCCGGAGTCATAAGGGTGGTCATAAGGACTGAGGTCATAAGCTAACCCATGGTCACGAATCATACCTGCGACTCGCGTGCGGACTCGATAATAATAAGCTATCCCACGATCGCGCATCATGCCTGCGACTCGCGTGCTAACTCGATAATAATAAGCTATCCCACGATCGCGCATCATGCCTGCGACTCATGTGCTGACTCGATAATAAGTGCGTATATATAAGTACATATGTGCACCAACTCAACAGTGAAGGCAACAGGACTGTGCCAATACCACAGATAGTCAACTGGGATTTAAATCATAATGTTTCACGTTTCCATATCACCTCAACAATAATTACAACTCATAACACAAAGAAAGGTAAAAATAGGGCACATAGAGGCATGCTTGTGAATCCTAAAGCTACCCGACATAGCAATATAGTCGCCACATACGGACTCTCGTCACTTGGTACGTACGTGGCCCCCAACAACATGAATACACAAAAATCAAGAACCTATGGGGACATTTCACCCTTACAAAGTTGGAAAGGAGACTCACCTCGTGACGAAACCACCCCCCCGGATCAAGGATGCGCCCGAATCTCCGAAATCTACCCTCGACGGCTCGCAACTAGCCAAATATANGTACTCCAACTTCTGAAATTCGAATCCGACCCTGATATCAAAAAGTCCACTTCCGATCAAACTTCTTAAAACCCTTCTAATTTCTAACTTTAGCCAAATGACTCCAAAATGACTTCCGAATCTCCGAATCCACTTTCGGGCGCGCTCCGTATACCAGAATCACCTACGGAGATATTCCCAGACTCGGAATCCCAAACGAACATTGATAACACCGAAACGAACTTCAACCCAAATTTATGAAATTCTTCCAAAATGCTAACTTCCACACTAGGTGTCGAAACGCTTCCACGTCATCCAAAACCCGATCCAGGCATACACCCAAGTCTAAAATCATCATACGAACATGTTCGAACCTTCAAATCCCGATTCTGAGGTCATTTACTAAACAAATTAATCTTAGTCAATTCTTCCAACTTAAAGCTTCCGAAACGAGAATTCTCTTTCCAAATCAACTCCAAAACTCCTGGGATTCGATTCCGACTATGCGTACAAGTCATAATACCTGAGGCAAAGCTGATCATGGCCTCAAACTGCCAAACGACATGCTAGAGCTCAAAACGACCGATCAGGTCATTACATTCTCTCCCACTTAAACATACGTTCGTCCTAGAACGTGCTAAGAAATGCGCTGGAGTTGTCTGAAATCATTAGTAAACACCTTGTACACCTACCCATGATACCATAACTCAGTTGAGCACATTAGCTCGATCAAATCTAAAGATATCCTCTTTCATTTTTGAAAATGAGCCTTAGAGCCTAGTTCCAACATTCAGAATTCTCTGCCAGCCCTACTTCCAACATATGAATACCGTAACAATCACCACACGCTGTACTCGAACATGACTGCACACCCTTGCTGAATTTAAACCATGCACCACATCATTCCAAGGCCATAATAATACTCTTCGATCATAATAGCCGACATTTCCCGATTCTGATGCTCACAATGCACCCCATGACACATATAAGTCCTGCTCCAACTCTCACAATGCCACCAAGACGGAAGAGATGTGTAGAAATTCATAACCAACTACTTAGTCAACAAATCATTGAGTCTATACTCCTGACAAGAATCATTACCTCAATTTGAACAATTAATGGTATTTGCCCTTTAATATATTTCACATAATTCGATCACATTGATCCTAGATCCTACAATCTCGTCTCACCTAGTATGAGCTGCTCAAGCAACAAGCTATCCCAAACATGACCAAAAAGTCTCATATGATGCCACAATGTGCCAACAAGATACAAACTCGAATGTGATACATAAGGAAAACAAACTGTGGAAGGGACTACTCAATCCACGTAACTAATCAAAGAACCTAAAGGATGTCATGAACCTTCCTCTGAAAATGGGAAACAAAACACACAAAATAGATGTAGGGGACTGTACTAACCATAAAACTATTGTGGCGCGCAACCCGATCCACACATAAAATCTATATAAGAATGTCACGACCCAAATCCTAATTCAGGTCGCGATGGCGTCACACAACGGGGTTAGGCAAGCCAACATGAATTTCACTAAGTGTTACCCTTCCCATCTGATTACATATTCTAACGTTTACCAGTTTTAAACAATATGAGCATGATGATATCCTGTGATATGAAATAAAATCATACGATACATGAGCGAAAAGATAAGCATATCTATAAATGTACAGCCCAAAACCCAAAATATACGCTACGTGTGTGCCAGGAACTAGTGTCACGAGTGTCAGGGGAAACTATCTGAATATACAAGGATAATATATATATATATATACAATCCCATAGTGTGAATGAAGTAGACAAGAAAATGACAAAAGGAAACTCCAGGGCGCTGCCCGGGATCGTCAGGAAGAGAAGCTGATCGTTCACATCTGATTACATCTTCCAACGTTTACCAGTTTTAAAAAATTTGAGCATGATGATAGCGTGTGATATGAAATAAAATCATACGATACATGAGCCAAAAGATATATATATATATATATATATATATATATAAATGTACAGCCCAAAACCCAAAATATACGCTACGTGTGTGCCAGGAACTAGTGTCATGGGCAACTATCTGAATATACAAGGATAATATCTATATACAATCCCACAATCTGAATGAAGCGGATGGGAAAATGACAAAAGGAAACTCCAGGGCGCTGCCAGGGATCGCCAGGAAGAGCAGCTCACTGTGAAGTCGAGTCAACTCAAGTCAGTATCTAGCACCGGCCTGATAATCAGATATACCAGCCTCCGGACCTGTACAGTCAAGTACAAAAGAAGAAGTGCAGCATGAGTACATAATAAATATGTACCCAGTGAGTATCCCGTCTAAACTTGTTGGAGTAGTGACGAGAGGTCGACTAGATACTCACTAAGGTCCTGCAATATAATATATGACGAGATATGGCTAAAGCAATAGGCATGTGAGATAGTAAACAACAAGTACATGGCAAATAATGTAATCCAGATAATAACTGAAAAAATGAACCGCAAAGTACCAAATTCTCCTCTTAACTAATACCTGACAATCCAGTTATAAGTGACTCAGAACTCAAGTGATCATACGCGTAACAGAATAAGACAACCGGCCGGAGTCATAAGGGTGGTCATAAGGACTGAGGTCATAAGCTAACCCATGGTCACGAATCATACCTGCGACTCGCGTGCGGACTCGATAATAATAAGCTATCCCACGATCGCGCATCATGCCTGCGACTCGCGTGCTAACTCGATAATAATAAGCTATCCCACGATCGCGCATCATGCCTGCGACTCATGTGCTGACTCGATAATAAGTGCGTATATATAAGTACATATGTGCACCAACTCAACAGTGAAGGCAACAGGACTGTGCCAATACCACAGATAGTCAACTGGGATTTAAATCATAATGTTTCACGTTTCCATATCACCTCAACAATAATTACAACTCATAACACAAAGAAAGGTAAAAATAGGGCACATAGAGGCATGCTTGTGAATCCTAAAGCTACCCGACATAGCAATATAGTCGCCACATACGGACTCTCGTCACTTGGTACGTACGTGGCCCCCAACAACATGAATACACAAAAATCAAGAACCTATGGGGACATTTCACCCTTACAAAGTTGGAAAGGAGACTCACCTCGTGACGAAACCACCCCCCCGGATCAAGGATGCGCCCGAATCTCCGAAATCTACCCTCGACGGCTCGCAACTAGCCAAATATAGTATAATTACATCAATTCAAGCTCAGGGAAGAAGAATTAACCCATTAACCAATAATTAGACATTCTTGAAGGATTTTTAAAATTTGACCCCGAGCCCGCACGTTCGAATCCTAAAAATTCTCGAAGGAAACACTTACCCGAAGCCTAAGGATCATAATTATGTGATTTATACTTGAATTTATAACAAAATTTGGGTAATTCACTAAATTTCCAAAAATTCCCATTCACTACCATAAACCTAGATTTTTCTAAGACTTAGTAGTTAATTTCCTTGTAAATTCACATATTAAACTAGACAAATGGAGTGAAATTACTCACCTTTGATGGACTTGGTCGTGGGCAGGTTTTCCCCAAGCTTAAGTGCTCTTTAATGGAGTTTGAGTGAGAAAGGATGAAGAAAACCCGTGTTTGGTCATTTAAATATGCATGCCTACAGGGGTTTGCGCACCTGCGACCTTGGGACCGCACCTGCGAGAAGAACTCCGCTCCTGCGGAAAATGGCGAGGGGGTTGGGGATCGCACCTGTGGAGGGGTTTCCGCACCAGTGGACTTGCTCCTGTGAAAATTGTTCCGCACCTGCGAAGGTAAGGGGACCCCTGTGTTTTCTCACCTGCGAGGCCGCAACAGCTGCACCAGCAGTTGTTTTAGCTGGTTTTTGGCCTCGTTTGGTGTCCGGGAGGCACCTGGGCCCACCCGAGCCCCCATCCAAATATACCAACAAGTACCAAGCCATAATATGGACTCGCTTGAGCCTATGGAACACTCAAAACATCGCTAAAACTCAAAATCACATCCCAAAACCCCTGAATTCAGAACTTAAGACTTTCAAATTCTAGATTTCTATAACGATGCGCCGAACCGACCTATACAACTCGGAATGACTTCAAATTTTGCGGACAAGTCATAAATGACATGACGGAACTATTCCCGATCTCGAAATTTCGTTCGGACCTCGATAACATAAAATCAAGCCCCAAACAAAATTTTAAATTAAGGAAATCCTGATTTCCATTTCGGCCGCTGAAATGCTCCCGGTTCATCAGAAACGCGTTCCGAACATACACCCAAGTCCGAAATCATCATACAAAGCTACTGGAGTTGTCCGAAGTTGATTCCGAGGTCGTTTGCTCAAAATGTTAACCGAAGTCAAACTTGGCCAAAATAGGCCAACCTTAAGGAACCAAGTGTTCCTAAAGCACTCTAATCACCCCCAAATTCCGAACCACCCGTCCCCGCAAGTCGTAAAGCACAAATAGCCGATCTGGAAGGTTTCATTAAAGGGAACGGAATCCTAATACGCAAAACGACCGGTCGGATCGTTACATTCTCCCCTCTTAAACAAATGTTCGTCCTCGAACGAGTCTAGAATCGTACC
Source organism: Nicotiana knightiana (assembly GCA_005239525.1). Taxonomy (NCBI): domain Eukaryota; kingdom Viridiplantae; phylum Streptophyta; class Magnoliopsida; order Solanales; family Solanaceae; genus Nicotiana; species Nicotiana knightiana. The sequence continues at coordinate 182,974 of ML428324.1, forward strand.
TGAGGTACTGAATAGCTGAGGATATCTGCTCCGCATGTCCTCCTCGGACTCCCAAGTCTCCTCAACTAGTTGGCCCCTCCACAGGACCTTAACTACGAAAACTGTCTTGGACCTCAACTGGCGGTTCTGCATATAAATAATAGCAACTGGCTCCTCCTCATAGCCCAACTTCTCATCTAACTGAATAGTGATGTAATCAACCACGTGAGAGAAGTCGGTGTCATACCTCCGAAGCATGGATACGTGGAAAACTGGATGAACTCCTGATAAGGCTGGAGGTAAAGCAAGCTCATAAGCAACCTCTCCGACTCGCCTCAACACCTCGAACGGACCTATGTACCTAGGCCTCAGCTTGCCCTTCTTCCCGAATCTCATAATGCCCTTCATCGGCAAAACCTTCAGCATAACCTTATCTCCCTCCATAAATGCTACATCACGCGCCTGCTGATCTCCGTAACTCTTCTGTCTGGAATGTGCTGTGCAGAGCCTCTCCTGAATTATCTTCACCCTCTGCAGAGAACCTCTCACCAGATCTGTGCCATATAACCTGGCCTTGCCAGGCTCAAACCACCCAATAGGAGAACGACACCGCCGACCATATAAAGCCTCGAATGGAGCCATCTCGATGCTGGACTGGTAACTATTATTGTAAGCAAACTCGGCCAGAGGCAAGAACTGGTCCCACTGACCTCCGAAGTCGATCACACATGCCCTGAGCATGTCCTCTGATATCTGAACTGTCCGCTCCGAGTGACCATTAGTCTGAGGGTGGAAGGCTGTGCTGAAATCTATCTGGCTACCCAACTCACTATGCAATGCTCTCCAGAAGTGCGAGGTGAACTGAGGACCTCGATCTGATATAATGGACATAGGCACACCGTGCAACCAGACTATCTCCCGAATGTAGATCTAGGCCAACCTCTCAGAAGTATAAGTAGTAGCCACAAGAATGAAATGCGCCGATTTGGTCAATCTATCCACAATGACCCAAACCGCGTCAACCTTCCGTAAAGTCCGAGGCAACCCAACCACGAAGTCCATGGTGATGCGCTCCCATTTCCACTCAGGAATGGGCATCTGCTGAAATAGGCCTCCTGGCCTCTGGTGCTCCTACTTAACCTGCTGGCAATTGAGACACCTAGCCACATACTGCACTATATCCTTCTTGATCTGCCTCCACCAGTAATGCTGCTTCAAATCACGATACATCTTCGTCGCTCCCGGATGGACAGAATATCAAGAACTATAAGCCTCTGCTAGAATCCCCTCCCTCAGGCCATCAATATCAAGAACACACAATCTGCCCTGGAGTCTCAAAACACCATCCTCGCCCAAGGTAACCTCCTTGGCCCTACCCTGGACCACCGTCTCCCGAAGTTGTTCCAGACATGGATCATCAAACTGTCGAGCCTTAATCTCTCCAAAAAATGAAGATTGAGCAACCACACGAGCCAAAATTTGACGAGGCTCCGAAACGTCCAATCTCACAAGGCGATTGGCTAAGGACTGAATGTCTAAAGCTAAAGGTCTCTCCTCAGCTGCAATGTAGGCCAAGCTACCCATACTCGCTGCCCTCATGCTCAAAGCGTCTGCCACTACATTCGCCGTGCCCGAGTGTACAAAATAGTGATATCATAGTCCTTCAACAACTCGATCCACCTCCGCTGCCTCAAATTAAGGTCCCAATGCTTAAACAAATGCTCCAAACTGCGGTGGTTAGTGTAGACCTCACAAGATACACCATACAAGTAGTGCCTCCAAATGTTCAAAGCATGAATAATTGCCGCCAACTCCAAGTCATGCACAGGGTAATTCTTCTCATGAACCTTCAGCTGGAGCGAAGCATAAGCAATAACTTTGCCATCCTGCATCAACACACATCCCAACCCGATGTGTGAAGCGTTGCAATACACAGTATACATCCCAGACTCAGAAGGCAATGATAGAATTGGTGCTGAGGTCAATGCTGACTTGAGCTTCTGAAAGCTCGCCTCACACTCGTCAGACCACCGAAACGGGGCATTCTTCTGAGTCAATCTAGTCAATGGAGCTTCAATAGAAGAGAATCCCTCCACGAATCGATGGTAATAGCCTGTTAGACCCAGAAAACTCCTGATCTCTGAAGCTGAAGTAGGACGCGTCCAACTCTGAACTGCCTCAATCTTCTATGGATCAACCTTGATACCTTCTTGCACTTGGAGAACTTAGCATACAGCTTCTGCTCTTGCAAGGTCTGAAGCACAACTCTCAAATGCTGGTCGTACACACCTAGGCTCCGTGAGTAGATCAATATATCATCAATGAAGACAATGACGAAGGAGTCGATGTACGACATGAAAACCCTATTCATCAAGTTCATAAATTCTCCTGGGGCATTAGTCAAGCCAAAGGACATCACTAGAAACTCATAATGGCCATATCTGGTGCGAAATGCAGTCTTCGGAACATCTGAAGCCCGAATCTTCAACTGGTGATAACTCGATCTCAAATCAATATTAGAGAACACACGAGCACCCTGCAACTGATCAAACAAGTCATCAATGCGCGACAGAGGATACTTGTTCTTGTTGGTCACCTTATTCAACTGGCGGTAATCAATGCACTTCCACATAGACCCATCCTTCTTCTTCACAAATAAGACTGGAGCACCCCACGATGACACACTCGGCCTTATGAACCCCTTGGCTAACAACTCATCAAGTTGCTCCTTCAGCTCCTTTAGCTCCTTAGGAGCCATACGATACGGGGGAATGGAAATAGGCTGAGCATCTTGAGCCAAATCAATACAGAAGTCAATGTTCCGATCTGGAGGCATGCCTGGAAGGTCGGAAGGAAATACATCTGGGAAATCTCGAACTATAGGTACTGAATCAATGGTCGGAGACTCGGCGGTGATGTCCCGCACATAGCGAGGTAAGCCAAACAACCCTTCTCGACCATCTGCCGAGCCTTCATAAAGGAGATGACCTGGATGAATGCACTAACTTAAGAACCTCTCCACTCCAACCTCGGTGACTCAGGCATGGCTAAGGTAACTATCTTGGCATGGAAATCCAACACAACATGATAAGGAGATAGCCAATCCATGCCCAAAATAACCTCGAAATCAATCATGTCGAGCAATAATAGGTCGGCTCTGGTCTGAAACCCATATAAGGTAATCACACAAGATCGGTAGACCCGGTCTACCACCACAAAATCGCCCACAAGAGTGGACACATACAAAGAAAAACCCAAGGACTCACGAGGAACATCTATAAAATGGGCTAATAATGCTGAAACATATGAGTAGGTAGACCCTGGATCAAATAACACTGAAGCCTCTCTACCACAGACTAAAATAATACCTGTAATCATGGCGTCTGAGGACACTGCATCTGATCTGGCCGGAATAGCATAGAATCTGGCTGTAGCACCTAAAGACTGAGCTCCCCCAGAACGAGCTGGAGCTGACTGACCCCCTCCTAACTGGCTTCCCCCTCTAGGACGACCCCTGCCAACCTGACCTCCACCTCTAGGCGGTCGAACTGCTGGTGCTGACATCATAGGCTGGTTACTCTACTGCACGGCCTTGCATCGATAGCTGGGATAATCCTTCCTAACGTGGCCTAAATCCCCACACTCAAAGCACCTCATAAGTGACATATCCTGCTGTCCTGAAGAGTAAGAGTCTCGGATGGCCGGAATGCGATGAGAATCATCTGACACAACACTGAAATAGGAACCGGAGGATCTCTAATAGCTAGAGTAACCATTGGGTGAACTATAGATGGCTGGAGGATGGTAAGAGCGCTCTGGCATGGAACTGAACTGAGGCCTCGCCAGAACACCCCTGGAAGGTAGTGGAGGTGCTGCATATGAAGGCCTGCTGGACTGACCGCCTCCGAAGTGACCCCTGCCCCTAGCTGGAGCACCCCTGAAATCACCTAAAAATATGGCCCTCTTGTCCTGCTGACCCTCAATCCGTCGAGCTATCTCGACTACAAGCTGGTACGGGGTACCCATCTCTAACTCCGAGGTCCTAATACCTAGATGTAAGCCTTCCACGAACCGTCACACCTTCTCAGCATCAGTGGGCAATATTATAAGAGCATGGCGGGATAACTCTGAAAATCTCACCTCGTAATCAGTCACGGACATCTGCCCCTGCTCTAACCGCTCAAACTGAACCCGAAGCTCCTCCCTCTCAGACGGTGGAATGTATCTGCCTAGAAATAGCTGAGTAAACTGACTCCAGGTGACAGGAGGAGAATCTGCTGGCCTGCTAAGAATATATGACTACCAGCGGCGAGCTTTGCCCTCTAGCTGAAATGAAGTGAAGTCGACCCCATGCGACTCCAAGATCCTCATGTTGTGCAGTCTGTCCCTGTATCTGTCGATGAAATCCTGGGTATCCTCACCCCGCTCACCCCCGAAGACTGGAGGGCGAAGTCAGGTCCATCTATCTAGAATCTTCTACTGGTCACCCTCTATAACTGGAATGGGCTCTGGCTGTGCTACTACAGGCTGAATCCCACCCACGGGCGGTGTATCCGGTGTGTGGTATGCTGCTGCTGCCTGTCCTGTGGCCTGATCGGTAGAGGTCTGGACTCCCCCTCCCGCCTGGGAAGTGGTAGGATCTGCTGGAGCTATGCCCGCCTGGGACATGGTGTCCATGAATCATAACATGCGGCCCATGACCTCCTGGAAGCCCGGCGCCGTCATAAAATCTGCTGGAGTAGGAACAACTGGTGGTACCTCATCTCGCTCCTCAATAATAGGGTCCTTTCACGGTGCGACTAGTATAGCTCTGGGACGCCCCGTCCTCTACCTCGGGCAGGTTTCCTACCCCTGCCTCTACCACGACCTCGAGCGGCGGGGGTAGCAGCCTCTCCCGGATCAGGAACATGAGATGCACGTGTCCTCACCATCTGTGAGAGAGTAGAAGATCAAATTTGAGTACATCATCAATTGCACGATAGGATATGAACAAAGAGGAGTTTCTTAACACCCTATAACCTCTTGAAGATAAGTACATACGTCTCCTTACCGACCCGCAAGACTCTACTGGGCCTGCCCGTGACTCGTGAGATTACGTGAACCTAGAGCTCTTATACCACGTGGTCACGACCCAAATCCTAATTCAGGTCACGATGGTGCCCAACAACGGGGTTAGGCAAGTGAACATGAATTTCACTAAGTGTTACCCTTCCCATCTGATTACATATTCCAACGTTTACCAGTTTTAAACAATATGCGCATGATGATAGCCTGTTATATGAAATAAATCATACGATACATGAGCCAAAAGATAAGCATATATATAAATGTACAACCCAAAGCCTAAAATATACGCTACGTGTGTGCCGGGAACTAGTGTCATGGGAAACTATCTGAATATACAAGGATAATATCTATATAAAATCCCACAGTCTGAATGAAGTAGACGGGAAAATGACAAAAGGAAACTCGAGGGCGCTGCCAGGTTTCGCCAGGAAGAACAGCTCACCATGAAGTCGAGTCAACTCAAGTCAGTATCTGGCACCGGCGTGATAATCAGATGTATCAGCCTCCGGACCTGTACAGTCAAGTACAGAAGAAGAAGTGCAACATGAGTACATAATAATTATGTACCCAGTGAGTATCCCATCTAAAATCGAAGGAGTAGTGACGAGAGGTCGACTAGATACTCACTAAGGTCCAGCAATATAATATATGACGATATATGGCTAAAGCAATAGGCATGTGAGATAGTAAACAACAAGTACATGGCAAACAATGTAATCAAGATAATAACTGAAAAAAATGAATCGTAAAGTGCCAAATTCTCCTCTTAACCAATACCTGACAATCCAGTTATAAGTGACTCAGAACTCAAGTGATCATACACGTAACAGAATAAGACAACCGACCGGAGTCATAAGGGTGGTCATAAGGACTGAGGTCATAAGCTAACCCACGATTGCGAATCATACCTGCGACTCGCGTGGTGAATCGATAATAATAAACTATCCCACGATCGCCTATCATGCCTGCGACTCGTGTGCTGACTCGATAATAATAAGCTATCCCACGATCGCACATCATGCCTGCGACTCGTGTGCTGACTCGATAATAAGTTTGTATATATAAGTACATATGTGTACCAACTCAACAGTCAAGTCAACAGGACTGTGCCAATACCACAGATAGTCAACTGGGATTTAAATCATAATGTTTCACGTTTCCATATCACCTCAACAGTAATTACAACTCATAACACATACAAATATACAAATAGGGCACATAGAGGCATGATTGTGAATCCTAAAGCTACCCGACATAGCAATATAGTCACCACATATGGACTCTCGTAACTTGGTACGTACATTCCCCCCCACAACATGAATACACAACAATCAAGAACCTATGGGGACATCTCCCCCTTACAAGGTTGGAAAGGAGACTCACCTCGTGACGAAACCACCCCTCGAATCAAGGATGCGCCCAAATCTGAAATCTACCCTTGACGGATCGCAACTAGCCAAATATAGTATAATTACATCAATTCAAGCTCAAGGAAGAAGAATTAACCCATTAACCCAAAATTAGACATTCTTGAAGGATTTTGAAATTTCGACCCCGGGCCCGCATGTTTGAATCCTAAAAATTCTCGAAGGAAACACTTACCCGAAGCCTAAGGATCATAATTATGTGATTTATACTTGAATTTATAACAAAACTTGGGTAATTCACTAAATTTCCAAAAATTCCCATTCACTACCCTAAACCTAGATTTTTCTAAGACTTAGTAGTAAATTTCCTTATAAATTCACATATTAAACTAGACAAATGGAGTGAAATTACTCACCTTTGATGGACTTGGTCGTGGGCAAGTTTTCCCCAAGCTTAAGAGCTCTTTAATGGAGTTTGAGTGAGAAAGGATGAAGAAAACCCGTGTTTTAGAATTTAAATATGCCTGCCTACAGGGGTTTGCGCACCTGCAACCTTGCGACCGTACCTGTGAAAAGAACTCCGCTCCTGCGGAAAATGGCGAGAGGGCTGGGGATTGCACCTGCGGAGGGGTTTCCGCACCAGCGGACCTGCTCCTGTGGAAATTATTCCGCACCTGCAAAGTTAGGGGGACCCCTGGGTTTTCGCACCTGCGGGGCTGGGATCGCAGGAGCGATCCTGCACCTGCGGTCACACTAGCAACAGCTGCACCAATAGTTGTTTTAGCTGGTCTTTAGCCTCGTGTGGTGTCTGGGAGGCACTGGGCCCACCCGAGCCCCCATCCAAATATACCAACAAGTCCCAAGCCATAATACAGACTCGCTTGAGCCTACGGAACACTCAAAACATCGCTAAAACTCAAAATCACATCCCAAAACCCCTGAATTCATAACTTAAGACTTTCAAATTCTAGATTTCTATAACGATGCGCCGAACTGACCTATACAACTCGGAATGACTTAAAATTTTGCGGACAAGTCATAAATGACATGACAGAACTACTCCCGATCTCGAAATTTCATTTAGACCTCGATAGCCTAAAATCACGCCCAAACCAAATTTCAAACTTAAGGAAATCCTGATTTCCATTTCTGGTGCCGAAATGCTCCCGGGTCATCGGAAACCCGTTCCGAACATATACCCAAGTCCGAAATCACCATACGAAGCTATTTGAGCTGTTAGAACTCGATTCCGAGGTCTTTTGCTCAAAATTTTGACCAAAGTCAAACTTGGCCAAAATAGGCCAACCTTAAGGAACCAAGTGTTCCTAAAGCAGTCTAATCACTCCTAAATCCCGAACCACCCATCCCCGCAAGTCATAAATCACAAATAGCCGCTGTGGAAGGTTTCATTTAAGGGAACGATATCCTAATATGCAAAACGACCGGTCGGGTCGTAACAAAGAAGATACTCACCGAGCTAGAATGCTCATTACTACGAAATATCCGAATTGGACACAAGCACGCTAAGTGCATAATACTATCCCTAAGGAGATAGACAACGCCATATGCTATGGAACTCAAGCACAACTGAAGTGCGATATATGATCTGAATCTCGAGAGCCATCCTGCTCACATAACACCATCGCTACCCGGAACCTCGACACATAAGAAAATTATCGAGCCCTTTCACAACTCACACCTCACAATATAGTATTACATGAATTAGCCAACGACGAGATAACATCCAACGTCCTAATACTCCTCCATAAGCAGTGCTATGGTGAAATGAACATATGTGGTCTGATATAGAGCCTATTTTCATATTTAAATCCACCCACCGACCTCGAGCTGATTCTGGTCGCACCGTACTAGGCTAATAACCTTTCAAGGGGTCCATAATAACCCCTTTTTCCCATGACCCACAAGAACAACCCTTATATCCGGAGCAAACCCCCATAGTCCACAACCCAATAAACCGAGTGCCCTCCAAGCATAAATCCTCAAATTAGTGATATCACCAAAATCTTCACACTTGGTTTAAATCTTCAATCGATCAAGTGACTACACGTCACACTTATACAATCTTCCAGTGAGGTGCGTCCCTGTTGATACCCAATTTTTTCCAAAAATATTTTAAAATTGCATATATAGCTTCAAAATCACGCATCAATAGCAATTGGTATTTTCCATAATTTTTATTAATTTATCCAGCCTTTTTATTTCCAATTAATAATTACAAAATTGCATCACAAATGATTTCAAAACATTTCTTGACCTAATTTATTATTTTTGGTCTTATTAAGACCAAATAATTTCATAATTAGTCAAATTGGCCCCTTTTGGCGATAATTGCAATAACTTTGCAATTATAGCCCAACCATATGATTTTATACTAATTTTCACCAAAATTAGTTATTTGTATGTTAAATTACTAAATGATCATTTTAAAACTATTTTCCATGCATGAAATTCATTTTTTATAATTAATAGCTATTTTGTAAATTGTTTTAATTAATTTGCATTGGGTATTTAACGAATAGCCTAGTCTTATTTCAATTATAGCCTAGTTGAATCAGACCCCAACCCAATTAAAGCAACCCAAATACCCCAGGCCCCATCCATTAATTACCCGACCCAATTCCTTGTTTAATCTGGACCGTTGATCAATTTTAATCGACGGTCCAGATCTCCTCTTACCTTAATTAACCCTAAAGACAACCCCCCTTCCCTCTCATTTCTCTCATTACACTCCGCCGTTACACCCTCCTCTAATCTCTCAAACTCTCTATGCTAACCTAAGCTCCTTACTGGCCGTCGACTCGCCAGTAACTATGGTGGTTCCACCACCATCCTAGCCTTCACGGCTCCCTCACACGCCGAATTATTGCTACCCTAAGGTCCTCAAGAGAACCAGAGGCGGTTCAACTCCCACCCATAGCCTTTCATGCCGTTCTCAGGCCATCCTTGGCCGCTTGAGTAAGATCCTTCTATGTACAGCTAGAACCTATGGTTTCTACGCTTGGTTCTCTCCATATTTGGGTTATATCTCTCTGAATCCCTAACTTTAGATCTTGACTCCTTAGATCTGTAATAGATCTGAGTCTATTTGAGTTATCTTTACTATTTTCTTAAAGATTTTTCCGATTTTTCTAAAACTCCTCTTCGTCTTCAAACTAGGGTTTCTAAATCCCTTTTCAAAAATGACTCTTCTCCTGATTTTAAGTGTCGTTCTATGATTTCTACTATGTTTGAATGATTTACTTAGGATTTTCCTTTTTACCTGGTTTATTATGCTAAAAGCCCTAATTTTGAGACTTCCTTTGACAATATGTTCGATTAATCTGCATGTGTGCTTGTTTCTTATGAACATTCTGTGCTTTTTGGGATTTTACCTTATTATGCTCATTAGGGTTTCTGATTTTTTTTTCTTCTTCCGCCTATATCATGTTATTCTATTAATTCATACTATGTTCTATGCGAATCCCTAATTTTTTGTGATTTTTTCCCTATTTGGCTTATTAGGGTTTCTGATTTTTACCTCTTCTTACCTATTATGTGTTTATTCCGTACAATTTGTGTTAATTTCCTTTAGCTAATGCTACTCCTATTCGAATCCCTTGATTCCCTGTGATTGATATACTTCACTGATCTCTTATGATATTCTCTACTGATTTTCAACCTTTAGTTTATTTGCTTGCCTTATTTTATGGTCGATTATGCTGTCAAACTGATTCTCAAGTCTTTTCTGAATTAGAATATTTTGAACCTAGCCTAATTACTTGTTCTATGCATTATTATGTTGAAATCATTCCGTTATTTGTTATATTTAGCTGGTTTCCTTCTTTATTTGTCACTGTCTATTACCGTTTGAAGTTAACTCCTTAATTGACGGGAGTACTTACATTGATTTATGCTGATTGATTCTGAGTCCCCATAATTACTGCTGAACTTTGATTTTTACCTTATTCTACCTAGTTTCAAACTACTATATATACACTGCTATTTCATTAACACAAGACCCGAACACATTGGTTCTAACAATCTCTTACACAAAAAAACTCTCTTCTAGTCTCTCTTTTCTCTGGTTACTTGCTATTGTTCTCAGTCAACCGGATGTAAGCCAATGCCAATTAGTCCATTCTCTTGCTTCTCACTTTGATTTTACTGTCTCTATACTGTTATGTTCAAATTTCAATTCAAGTCCCAAAAACAATTTGTTTCTTTTACTACTTCAATTCATCATATTTCTAGTCTGTTTCTATCTATGGTTTTGCTGTGAAACTTGTACTTGACCTATTTACATTGTTGTTCATCTAGCATGGTATTAATCCCCTCCTTTAAGATCAACATGAATATGTTACCCCCTTTTATAGTATGTATCAGATGTGATTTTGCTCTATCTGGTTTCTAGTGTAAACCTTTCTTTGCAAAGTAATCTGTACCCCTAAACCTGTATGGTTCTGTGTTGATTTCAAACTGTGTCCCAATCACATGAACCCCTTAGAGCTTTTATAATTCTGTCTTCTACCTGCACCAAGTGCAAGACCTCTGCATGTTATGTGTTTACCCTTGTGTGCTCTATGTGTCCCCAATCCCTCATTACCCCTGTGTGTAGGTGTAACGACCCGACCAGTCGTTTTGCGTATTAGGATCCCGTTCCCCTAAATGAAAATTTCCATAGTGGCTTTTCGTGCTTTATGACTTGCGGGGACGGGTGGTTCGGGTTTCAGGAGTTTTTAGACTGCTTTAGGAACACTTGGTTCCTTAAGGTTGGCCAATTTGGCCAAGTTTGAATTCGGTCAACATTTTGAGCAAACGACCTTGGAATCGAGTTCTGAGTGCTCCAGTAGTTTCGTATGTTGATTTCGGACTTGGGCATATGTTCGGAACGGGTTTTCGATGATCCAGGAGCATTTCTGCGCCCGAAATGGAAATAAGGATTTCCTTAAGTTTGAAATTTGGTTTGGGACGTGATTTTATGCAATCGGGGTACGAACGGAATTTTGAGACCGGAATAGTTTTGTTATGTCATTTATGACTTGTCTGCAAAATTTGAGGTCATTCCGAGTAGTATAGGCAAGTTCGGTGCATCGAAACGAATTCTAGAACTTTAAGTTCTTAAGTTTGATTCAAATTGGTTTTGGGGTCTAATTTTGAGTTTTTTTGTTGTTTTTCACGTTCTAGAAGTTCGAGCGAGTCCGTATCATGAATAGAGACTTGCCAGTGCTTTTGAACGGGGTCCCGAGGGGCTCGGGTGAGTTTTGGACCCCCGGGATCTAAATTTGGAAAACCAAAATTTTGTTGTCTGGTTTCCTTCTTCGCGATCGCGGAAGGAGGGTCGCGATGTTGGAGAATGATTTGGGTGGGCTGCTGATTACTCTTCGCGATCGCAGATATCTCTCAACGATCCGGAAGGTCGGGTCCCTGACCTTCGCTATCCTCCGCGTTCGCGATGGTCTGGATCCCTGGCCTTCGCGATCGCAAGCCCCTGGTCACGTTCGCATAGAGCTAAGTCGGGGCTAGGCATGATTTCCCTACGCGATCGCAAGACCTTGTTCGCGTTCACAGAGGTCTGGCTAGTTGGACTTCGCGATCGCGGGCCCCTGGTCGTGATCGCGGTGAAGGAATTTCTGGGTAGTTAAATTTATATACGGGATTAAGCCTCATTCCACCATTTCCATCTTCTTCCCCAAGGTTATTGAGAGCTTTCAAGAGGGGCCTTCTACTTAGTTCTTGAGGTAAGTAAAATTCTCCTTAACACCTAGTTTTAAACATCAATTCCAAGATAAATTCTCTACTAAATTATCAAAAATCATGGAATTAGGTAGTAATTTTAGGGATTTTGAACAACTTGTGAGTTATCCGTTTAAGTCCATGAATTCAAGTAGAAAACACGTATTAATGATCCTTAGGCTATGGGTGAGTGATTCCTTTGAGAATTTTTGGGATTCGAACGTGCGGGCCTAGGGTCGAAATTTTGAAATACTTCAAGAATGATGAATCTTGGGTTAAATAGGTTAATTCTTCTTCCTTGATCATGAATTGATGTAATTGTATCATATTTGGCTAGTTACGAGTCCTCGAGAGTAGATTTCGGAGTCCCGGGCGCATCCTCGATCCGAGAGGGGTATTTCCATCACGAGGTGAGTCTCCTTTCCAACCTTGTAAAGGGGAAATGTGCCCATAGGTTCTTGATTTTTGTGTATTCATGTTGTGGGGGCCACGTACATACCAAGTGATGAGAGTCCGTACGTGGCGACTATATTGCTATGTCGGGTAGCTTTAGGATTCACAAGCATGCCTCTACGTGCCCTATTTGTACCTTTGTATGTGTTATGAGATGTATATTACTGCTGAGGTGATATGGAAATGTGAAACATTATGATTTAAATCCCAGTTGATTCCGTGGTATTGGCGCAGTCCTGTTGAGTTCACTGTTGAATTGGTACACACATTTACATAAATACGCACTTGTTATCGAGTCAGCACACGAGTCGTATGTATGATGCGCGACCGTGGGTTAGCTTATTATCGAGTCAGCACACGAGTCGCAGGTATGATGCACGGCCGTGGGTTAGCTTATTATCGAGTCAGCACATGAGTCGCAGGTATGATTCGCGATCGTCGCTTATGACCTCAGTCCTTATGTACCACCTTATGACTCCGACCGGTTGTCTTGTCCTTGTATGTGTTTGACCATTTGGGTTCTGATTTGCTTATAACTAGACTGTCAGGTATCGGTTAAGAGGAGATTATAGTACTTTGCTGTTCATTTTCAGTTATTACCAGGATTACATTATTTGCTATTTACTTGTTAGTTACTGTCTTACATGCCTATTGCTTTCTCCATATCCTGTCATATATTATATTGTTTGACCTTAGTGAGTATCTAGTCGACCTCTCGTCACTACTCCTTTGAGTTTAGACGGGATACTCACTGGGTTCATATTTATTTATGTTTTCATGCTGCACTTCTGTACTTGACTGTACAGGTTCTGAGGCTGGTACATCTGGTTATCAGACCGGAGCTAGATATTGATTAGAGCTGATCTGACTTCACGGTGAGCTTCTTCTCCTGACTATCTCTGGCAGCACCCTGGATTTTCCTTATGTTATTTTTCCGTCTACTTCATTCAGACTGTGAGATTATACATATTATCTTTTGTATACACAGTTAGTTGCCCGTGACACTCGTGACACTAGTTCCTGGCACACACACGTAGCGTATATTTTGGGGTTTTGGGCTATATATACATATGTATGATCATCTTTTTGTCTCGCATTATTTACAGTTATATCACCTACTGCCGAGTCATCACTTTTAAATGTTATGTTTAAATTGAGTAAAATTGTTAAACGTTGGTTATGTGATCAATTGTGAAGGGTAGCACTTAGTAAACTCTATGTTGGCTTTCCTAACCCCGCAGTTGGGAGCCATCGTGACCTGGACTAGGATTTAGGTCGTGACAACATGGTATCAGAGCCTTAGGTTTACACAGTCTCAAGAGTCACAGGCAGACCTAGTAGAGCCTTGCGGATCGGTACATAGACGTCTGTACTTATCTTCAGGAGGCTATAGGGTGTTAAGAAACCTCTCTTCATTCATATCCTATCGTGCAATCGATGATGTACTCAAATGGTTCTTCTATTCTCTTACAGATGGTGAGGATGCGTGCATCAGATGTTCCTGATTCGGCAGATGGCGCTGCCCCTGCCGCCCGAGGTCGTGGTCGAGGCAGGGGGAAGGCACCTGCTCGAGGTAGGGGACGAGGGCATCCCAGAGCTGTACCAGTTGCACCACTAGAGGACTGTATTATTGAGGAGCGAGACGAGGTGCCTCCAGTAGCTCCTGCTCCAGCAGATTTTATGACGGCGCTAGGTTTCCAGGAGGTCATGGGCCGTATTATGAGATTCATGGACACCATGTCTCAGGCAGGCATACTTCCAGTAGATCCTGCCATTTCTCAGGCGGGAGGGGGAGTCTGGACCCCTAACGCTCAGGCCACAAGACAGGAAGCAGCACCACACCATACACCAGGTACACTCCCATGGGTGAGGTTCATCAGGTAGTAGCAGCTCCAGAGCCCATGCCAGTTGCAGAGGGTGATCAGCAGAAGATGCTAAATAGATGGACCCGACTTTGCCCTCCAGTCTTCGGGGGTAAGCGAGGTGAGGATGCCCAGGATTTCATCGACATGTGTAGGGACAGACTGCACAATATGAGGATATTGGAGTTGCATGGGGTAGACTTCACTACATTTCAGCTAGAGGGCAGAGCTCGCCGCTGGTGGCACTCATATATTCTCAGCAGGCCAGTAGATTCTCCTCCTGTCACCTGTAGCCAGTTATATATTCCACCGTCTGAGAGGGAGGAGCTTCAGGGTCAGTTTGAGTGGTTAGAGCAGGGACAGATGTCCGTGACTGATTATGAGGCCAGATTTTCAGAGCTATCCCGCCATGCCCTTATGATATTGCCTACTAATGCCAAGAGGGTGCGACGGTTTGTGGCAGTCTTACATCCAGGTATTAGGACTTCTATGGCCCGTGAGGTGGAGATGGGTACCCCCTACCAGCTTGTGGTCGAGATAGCCTGGCGGATTGAGGGATATCGGCTGAGGAGCAGGGAGAAGGGTCAGCAGGGTCATCACGACAAGAGGGCCATATTTTCAGGTGATTTCAGGGATGATCCAGCTAGGAGCAGAGGTTAGTTGGGGGGCGATCAGTCCAGCAGGCCTTCATATTCAGAACCTCCACTACCTCCTCGAGGTGTTCCAGCGAGGCCTCAGTTTAGTGCTATGCCAGAGCGCTCCTACCGTCCACCAGCCATCCAGAGTTCACCTTGTTGTTACTCCAGCCGCCAGAGATCCTCCGGTTAATATTTCAGTGCCCTGCCAGAGGGATCGCACTGCACTCTGGCATACGAGATTCTTCTTCTTCATGACAACAGGATAGGCCACATGTGAGATGCTTCGAGCGCGGAGACCTAGGCCATGTGAGGAGGGATTGTCCCAGCTACCGGGGCAAGTACAACAGGGATTTCGGCCTATGATTTTAGCACTAGCAGTCCGACCGCCTAGAGGTAGAGGTCAGGTCAGCAGGGGTCGTCCTAGAGGGGGAGGCCAGTCAGGAGGGGGTCAACCAACTTCTGTTCCCCCCGGGGAGCTCAGTCTTCGGGTGCTACCGCTAGATTTTATGCCATCCCGGCTAGATCAGATGTAGTGGCCTCAAACGCCGTGATCACAGGTATTATTTCAGTCTGTGATAGAGAGGATTCAGTGTTATTTGATCCAGGGTCCATGTACTCATATGTTTCAGCATTATTTTCTCACTTTCTAGATGTTCCTCGTGAGTCCTTGGGTTCTCCCCTATATGTGTCTACTCCCGTGGGCAATTCTGTGGTGGTAGACTGAGTCTATCGGTCTTGTGTGATCACGTTCTGCGGATTCAAGACCAGAGCTGACATGTTATTGCTCGACATGATTGATTATGAGGTTATTTTGGGCATGGACTGGATATCTCCTTATCATGCTGTGTTGGATTGCCATGCCAAGGCAGTTACCTTAGCCATGCCTGTGTCGCCGAGGTTGGAGTGGAGAGGTTCTTCACTTAGTGCATTCAACTGGTTTATTTCCTTTATGGAGGCTCGGCATATGGTTGAGAAGGGTTGTTTGTCTTACCTTGCTTATGTGCGGGACACCACCGCCGAGTCTCCGACCATTGATTTAGTGCCTGTTGTTCGAGAGTTCCCGGATGTATTTCCTTCAGACCATCCCGGCATGCCTCCAGATTGGGACATTGATTTCTGTATTGATTTGGCTCCAGATACTCAGCCTATTTCCGTTCCTCCGTATCGTATGGCTCCTAAAGAGATAAAGGAGTTGAAGGAGCAGCTTAAGGAGTTATTGTCTAAGGGGTTTATCAGGCCGAGTGTGTCACCGTGGGATGCTCCCGTCTTATTTGTGAAGAAGAAGGATGGGTCTATGCGGATGTGTATTGATTACCTCCAATTGAATAAGGTGACCATCGAGAAAAAGTATCCTCTACCGCACATTGATGATATGTTTGAACTGTTGCAGGGTGCTTGTGTTTTTTCTAAGATTGATCTGAGATCGGGTTATCACCAGTTGAAGAGTCGGGCTTCAGATGTTCCGAAGACTGCATTTCATACCAAATATGGTCATTATGAGTTTCTAGTGATGTCCTTCGGCTTGACTAATGCCCCAACAGCATTCATGGACTTGATTAACAGGGTGTTCAGGCCGTATATTGATTCCTTCGTTATCATCTTCATTGATGACATCTTGATTTACTCACGGAGCTTGGGGGAGCACGAGTAGCACTTGAGAGTTGTACTTCAGACCTTGCGAGAGCAGAAGCTATATGCTCAGTTCTCCAAGTGCGAGTTTTGGTTGGAGTTTATGGCATTTCTAGGGCATGTGGTATCCGGAGAGGGTATTAAGGTTGATCCGCAGAAGATTGCGGCAGTTCAGAGTTGGCCGCGTCCTACCTCAGCTACAGAGATCAGGAGTTTTTTGGGTCTAGCAGGTTATTATCGTCGATTCGTGGAGGGATTCTCTTCTAATGCAACCCCATTGACTAGATTGACTCAGAAGAATACCCCATTTCAGTAGTCCGACGAGTGTGAGGAGAGCTTTTAGAAGCTCAAGTCAGCATTGACCTCAGCACCAGTTCTGGATTTGCCTTCTCATTCTGGGATTTATATGGTATATTAAGACGCTTCACACGTCAGGTTGGGATGCGTATTGATGCAGGATGGGAGAGTTATTGCCTATGCTTCGCGCTAGCTGAGGATTCATGAGAGGAATTACCCTGTGCACGATTTGGAGTTGGCAGCGATTGTTCATGCTTTGAAGATGTGGCGGAATTAATTGTATGGTGTGTCTTGTGAGGTTTATACCGACCACCGCAGCTTGCAGCACTTGTTTAAGCAGAGGGATCTTAATTTGAGGCAGCGTAGGTGGCTTGAGTTTTTGAAGGACTATGATATCACTATTCTATATCACCCGGGCAAGGCAAATATGGTAGCAGATGCTTTGAGCAGGAGGGAAGAGAGTATGGGTAATTTGGCTTACATTGTAGCTGAGGAGAGACATTTAGCCTAGGACATTCAGTCCTTGGCCAATCGCCTGGTGAGATTGGACCTTTCGGAGCGTCGTCGAGTTCTAGCTCATGTGGTTGCTCAGTCTTCACTATTGGGAGAGATTAAGGCTCGACAGCTTGATGATCCATGTCTGGAAGATCTTCAGGAGACGGTGGTCCGGGGTAGGTCCAAGGAGGTTACCTTGGGCGAGGATGGTGTCCTGAGACTCCAAGGCCGTTTGTGTGTACCTGATGTTGATGGCCTGAGGGAGATGATTCTAGTAGAGGCGCACAGTTCTTGATATTCTGTTCATCCAGGAGCGACGAAGATGTATCATGATTTGAAGCAGCATTACTGGTGGAGGAGGATGAAGAAGGACATTGTACAGTATGTGGCCAGGTGTCTTAATTTCCAGCAGGTTAAGTACGAGCATCAGAAACCAGGAGGCTTGTTTCAGTAGATGCCCATTCCTGAGTGGAAGTGGGAGCGCATCACTATAGTCTTCGTGGTTGGGTTGCCTCGGACTTTGCGGAAGGTTGACGCGGTTTGGGTCATTGTGGATAGATTGACCAAATCAGTGCATTTCATTCCTGTGGCTACTACCTACACTTCAGAGAGGCTGGCTCAGATATACATTCGAGAGATAGTTCGGTTGCATGGTGTGCCGGTGTCTATTATATCAGATCGAGGTCCTCAGGTCACCTCACACTTCTGGAGAGCTTTGAATAGTGATATGGGCACTCAGATAGACCTCAGTTCAGCATTTCACCCTCAGACTGATGGCCAGTCAGAGCGTACAGTTCAGATATTTGAAGATATTCTTAGGGCTTGTGTGATTGATTTTGGGGGTCAGTGGGACCAGTTCTTGCCTTTGGCGGAGTTTGCTAATAATAACAGCTATGAGTCCAGCATCGAGATGGCCCCATTTGAGGCTTTGTATGGTCGGCGGTGTCGTTCTCCTATTAGGTGGTTTGAGCCTGGCGAGGCCAAGTTATATGGCACAGACCTGGTGAGGGATACAATGGAGAGGGTGAAGATAATTCAGTAGAGGCTTCGTACAAAACAGTCCAGAAAGAAGAGTTACGCGGATCAGCAGGCGTGTGATGTAGCATTCATGGAGGAGATAAGGTTCTGCTGAAGGTTTCGCTGATGAAGGGCGTTATGAAATTCGGGAAGAAGGGCAAGTTGATCCCTAGATTTATTGGTCCTTTCGAGGTGTTGAAGCGAGCCGGAGAGGTTGCTTATGAGCTTGCTTTACCTCCAGCCTTATCAGGAGTTCATCTGGTCTTTCATGTATCCATACTCTGGAGGTATCATGCCGACTTCTCTCACGTGGTTGATTATAGCACTATTCAGTTGGATGAGAAGTTAGGCTACGAGGAGGAGCCAGTTTCCATTATTGATAGACATGACTGCCTGTAGAAGTCCAAGAGTGTTTCTGCAGTAAAGGTCCAGTAGAGGGGACAGCCGGCTAAGGAGGCGACTTGGGAGTCTGAGGAGGACATGCGGAGCAGATATCCACAGCTATTCAGCACTTCAGATACGATTCTAGACTCGTTCGAGGATGAACGTTTGTTTAAGAGGGGGAGAATGTAATGACCTGACCGGTCGTTTTGCGTATTAGGATGCCTTTCCTCTAAATGAAACTTCCCATAGTGGTTTTTCGTGCTTTATGACTTACGGGGACGGGTGGTTCGGGTTTCGGGAGTGTTTAGAGTGCTTTAGGAACACTTGGTTCCTTAAGGTTAGCCTATTTGGCCAAGTTTGACTTCGGTCAACATTTTGAGCAAACGACCTCCAAATCGAGTTCTGACAGCTCTAGTAGTTTCGTATGATGATTTCTACTTGGGCGTATGTTCGGAACAGGTTTTCGATGACCCAGGAGCATTTCGGCGCCCGAAATGGAAATCAGGATTTCCTTAAGTTTGAAATTTGGTTTGGGACGTGATTTTATGCAATCGGAGTCCGAACAGAATTTCGAGACCGAGAATAGTTTCGTTATGTCATTTATGACTTGTCTGCAAAATTTGAGGTCATTCGGTGTAGTATAGGCCAGTTTGGTGCATTGAAACGAATTCTAGAACTCTAAGTTCTTAAATTTGATTCAAATTGGTTTTGGGGCCTAATTCTGAGGTTCGTTGTTGTTTTTCACGTTCCAGAATTTCGAGTGAGTCCGTATCATGAATATAGACTTGCCAGTGCTTTTGGACGGGGTCCCGAGGGGCTCGGATGAGTTTTGGACCCCCGGGAGCTAAGTTTAGAAAACCAGATTTTTACTTTCTGGTTTCCTTCTTCGCGATCGCGGAAGGAGGGTCGCGATCGTGGAGAAGGATTTGGGTGGGCTGCTGATTTCTCTTCACGATCGCAGATATCTCTCCGCGATTGTGGAAGGTCGGGTCCCTGACCTTCCCGTTCTCACTCGTGCTTCCGTGTTCGCGATGGTCTGGATCCCTGGCCTTCGTGATCGCAAGCCCCTGGTCACGTTCGCATAGAGCTAGGTCGGGGCTAGGCATAATTCCCCTATGCGATCGCAAGACCTCGTCCTCGTTCGCAGAGGTCTGGCCAGTTGGCCTTCACGATCGCAGGCCACTGATCGCGATCGCGGTGAAGGAATTTCTGGGCAGTTAAATTTATATACGGGATTTAGCTTCATTCAACCATTTCCGTCTTCTTCCCCAAGGTTATTGAGAGCTTTCAAGAGGGGCCTTCTACTTAGTTCTTGAGGTAAGTAAAATTCTTCTTAACACCTAGTTTTAAACATCAATTCCTAGATAAAGTCTCTACTAAATTATCAAAAATCATGGAATTAGGTAGTAATTTTAGTGCTTTTGAACAACTTGTGAATTATCAGTTTAAGGCCATGAATTCAAGTAGAAACCACGTATTAATGATCCTTAGGCTATGGGTGAGTGATTCCCTTGAGAATTTTTGGGATTCAAACGTGCGGGCCTGGGGTCAAAATTTCGAAATCCTTCAAGAATGATGAATTTTTGGTTAAATAGGTTAATTCTTCTTCCTTGATCAAGGATTGATGTAATTGTATCATATTTGGCTAGTTGCGAGTCCTGGAGAGTAGATTTCGGAGTTCTAGGTGCATCCTCGATCCGAGAGGGGTATTTCCATCACGAGGTGAGTTTCCTTTCCAATCTTGTAAGGGGGAAATGTCCCCATAGGTTCTTGATTGCTGTGTATTCATGTTATGGGGGCCACGTACGTAAAAAGTGACGAGAGTCGGTACGTGGCGACTATATTTCTATGTCGGGTAGCTTTAGGATCCACACGCATGCCTCTATGTGCCCTATTTGTACCTTTGTATGTGTTATGAGATGCATATTACTGTTGAAGTGATATGGAAACATGAAACATTATGATTTAAATCCCAATTGATTATCCATGGTATTGGCACAGTCTTGTTGAGTTCACTGTTGAATTGGTACACACGTGTACATATATACGCACTTGTTATCGAGTCAGCACACGAGTCGCAGGTATGATGCGCGGCCGTGGTTAGCTTTATCGAGTCAGCACACGATTCGCAGGTATGATGCGTGGCCATGGGTTAGCTTATTATCGAGTCAGCACACGAGTCGCAGGTATGATGCGCGGTCGTGGGTTAGTTTATTATCGAGTCAGCACACGAGTCGCAGGTATGATTCGCGATCGTCGCTTATGACCTCAGTCCTTATGTACCACCTTATGACTCCGACCGGTTGTCTTGTCCTTGTATGTGTTTGACCATTTGGGTTCTGATTTGCTTATAACTAGACTGTCAGGTATCGGTTAAGAGGAGATTATAGTACTTTGCTGTTCATTTTCAGTTATTACCAGGATTACATTATTTGCTATTTACTTGTTAGTTACTGTCTTACATGCCTATTGCTTTCGCCATATCCTGTCATATATTATATTGTTTGACCTTAGTGAGTATCTAGTCGACCTCTCGTCACTACTCCTTTGAGTTTAGACGGGATACTCACTGGGTTCATATTTATTTATGTTTTCATGCTGCACTTCTGTACTTGACTGTACAGGTTCTGAGGCTGGTACATCTGGTTATCAGACCGGAGCTAGATATTGATTAGAGCTGATCTGACTTCACGGTGAGCTTCTTCTCCTGACTATCTCTGGCAGCACCCTGGATTTTCCTTATGTTATTTTCCCGTCTACTTCATTCAGACTGTGAGATTATACATATTATCTTTTGTATACACAGTTAGTTGCCCGTGACACTCGTGACACTAGTTCCTGGCACACACACGTAGCGTATATTTTGGGTTTTGGGCTATATATACATATGTATGATCATCTTTTGGCCTTGCATTATTTACAGCTATATCACCTACTGCCGAGTCATCACTTTTAAATGTTATGTTTAAATTGAGTAAAATTGTTAAACGTTGGTTATGTGATCAATTGTGAAGGGTAGCACTTAGTAAACTCTATGTTGGCTTTCCTAACCCCGCAGTTGGGAGCCATCGCGAACTGGACTAGGATTTAGGTCGTGACAGAAGGGTTGTGTTGCTGAACTTGTCTTGATTCTATGTTCTTTGAGTGTTACTGAACCTATTTTGGTTATGTGTTTTGGTATATTTTTTGTTAATTACCCTGCTCCTTTCAAAGCCGTTTTACTGAGTATCTCCCTCTTTTGTTTAAAAAAACTATTTCGACTAAGTCTCTTTTAACATTGTTCTCCAACTAAAAATCTTTTCAAAACTATGTCAAACACTCTCACTCTACTCTTAGATCCTTAAGTTCTGCCCCTCCGATGTGTGACTGCTTAGGGATCCCTATGAGATCCCTTTGAACTCTGATCCCAGGATCCCTTGAGGTCCCTAGGGAACTCTGACACACCCAGATATGAGAAAGGCTATGAAACAATTTGGGCATGTGAAGTTCTAGAAATCTGGGCCTATTTGGAGGCTCCCTATAGTGTAACTTCTTATTTTTCTTTATCTATTGATGTAATTCATTCAATATTGGTTTGTAATAATTATTGTAAACGAATATTGGGGATGACTAGTGAAAAGGGGAGGGTAGTTATACATTTTGTAAATATCAAATGGTAGAAACCATGCTTAGGTTTACATGTCTATCTGTGCATTAGAATCCATGTTTAGGACCAATACATGCAAACACACCATGCATTAGATATCATGTTCTTAGGTTTGTTGGAAACTGTCTTTTTTGTGTTTATTGCTTAATGGTTAACATGCCTAAAATCAGTAGGCAAACTGATTAGGACCCTTACTCCTAAGTTCATAAAAAAAGAAACTGCATATCTTCAATGTTTTGATATTCACTAAGACATCATGTCTTAGGACCTTGTTTAATAATACTGCCCCCTTGTTTGTGTTTGATTCGTGATGTTTATGTGCATTATATGTGGAGATAAATCTGAGCCTCTTAACTGCCTTTTCTTGCTCTTATTTGTTAAAGTCCTATTTGTTCTTGCCTTTCGCCTATTATTTTCTCCTTTCAACCTTAGGGGTCTGTCTAAAACTACCTATAGGTAGAGGTCCTAATTTCCTCCAGGACCATTAGGAAGGGACGAGTAACAGCACACATAGAGATCACTAAATAACATTCACTTTAATAACCACTAAGGGGTGGGAAAGTGTAGATATGGATATGATGACGGGTGTGCTAATGCCACGTGTAGCTCTTTTCTGAGGAGTGATTACCGGACATTGTACTGATGTGATCCTATCGGATAAACAACCTAGGAATCCCCTATCCTTTACACATGTGTGCTTAGACTGTAAATCTTTCAAAACTTTATATATACGTTTCAGACTTTGAATCTTTTCCAAAACTTTACTTCACATGTGTGTTTAGACTGCGAATCATTTCAAAACCCTTTTTTTGTACTTATTTGCTACTTGTTTAAATTCACAAAGCTTGTTTGGACAAGACCACAACTGTGGAATTTGAGGTGTGCCTAACACCTTCCCATTGGAGTAATTTCAAGGCCTTACCCTATCTCTGGTTAACCAATTAGTATTGTAAAGACCCTTAGTAGGTGCCCTAACGCACCTTAATTCGTTAAGTGAGGACTCCTCAACTCCTTACATACCCCTTTCCCAAGAGGAAACGAGTTGTCCCAATAATGTCAAAAACCTTGACCAAATCGAAAAGAGAAGGAAAAAGGGGGCGCAACAACAATGCGATTCCGTTGGGAATTTTTAGCCTTTTACCATTTCAAACTGCTTTGTGAATTTGTACCTTTTCCCTTTCTTCCTTATGTTCAATTAATTGTTTCTTTCTTTCAAATATTTGATCTTTCTCAAAAGCAAAACTGACATGTTTCCTTATTTCCCTTTGTAATCGCTTTTTAAATTACAATTGTTGTATTTATTGCTTTCACAACGTGCAAATACATGACTGCATGCTTTTATTTCTTATTTTATTTTTGCATAATCATGCTCAACATCATATTCCACTCGTGCCAATACAAATCCTATAGAAACGCTTGATGAGTGGTTGCGCTCTTCCTATTTTAACACCCTTAAATTCGAAAAGACTTATTTGCGGAAAAACCAATCGATTAGCGGTGCAGTCGATGGTTCCGTGCCTTCCCCCTTGAGTTGTCCGTGTCGCGCCTCCTTTTTTCCAAACTTCTTTCGAGGCTGGACAATGGTTTATGACATCGGTTGGGACAACTCATTCATTTTGGGAAAGGGGTTTACAAGTTTTGAAGAGTCTCCACCTAACGAGTTAAGGTGCGTTAGGGCACCTATTTGGGAGGTTCATTTACAAATAAGTTTGATAACCAGAGATAGGGTAAGGGCTTCAAATTATTCTAAAGGGAAGGTGTTAGGCACCCCTAAAAATCTACAAATGTGGTTCCCTACCAAATAACTTTTTGAATTTGTACAACTAGGAAGTAAGAAATTAATGTCTAAAACAGTAGGTTTGAGATATTCGCAGTCTAAGCACACATGTGTTACTAAGTTGAAAATATTTAATAGCTAAGTAGATTTTGGAAAAAAGGATTATTGTCTAAACATGCGTAAGGGATGTCCTAGGTTTATTTATTATATGGATCACATCAATGCAATACCCGGTATGTCACTCCTCAAAGAGGGGATACACTTGGTATTAACGCACCGGTCATCATATCCATATTTACCCTTTCCCACCCCGTATAGGTAATTAGAGCGAGTGTTGGTCATGACCTCTATTGCATGCTGTTATTCGTCCCTTCCTATTAGTCCTGGAGGAGTTTAGGACTTCTATCCTATGAGGGAGGTTCTAGGAAGACCCTCAAGTTTAAAGGCAAAATACTAAGAGACAAACAAGAACACATAGGACTACAATTAAGGAGATAAGCATATAAACACAAAAAGGGCTCAAGTACCTCCACAGATAATGCAAAGAAACAACATGACTCAAACACAGTTAAGGTCTAGGTTTTTAGATCCTAAAGCATGGTATCTAAGTGATAATAGCAAAGAGACATATTCATTTCATAACTCAGAGAGGAAGTCTTAATCAGTTTTTGCCTACTGATCTTAAAACCTGTTAGGCAATACACATAAAAGAAACTATTTTGCGTTGTTTGCCTAAACATGTTGTACCTAGGTGTTGCAAAATACAAGATTATTACTAGTGGTTAAAGCGGTGTGGACTGTTTTATACCCTTTTTATACATCAATAGTTAAACTAAGTGTAATTGAGCGAGTGTGAATGAAATCCTAAAACATGGTTTCTAATGCCGCAAGAGATACAAATTGATGCATATGCAGAATTCCTAAAGAAGGATTTCTAAATGATTTCAGGATATGCAAGGTTTACATAGGGCGGGATTTTTACATACTCATAATCACAACATCTATTAGGCATGGTCGCATGAGTGATAGTTTGCCTTAATGCGGTTATCCTAGCTCAGGATTTCTAGCTGATAGTGCCAAAATGAGATGCTGAAAACAGTATATATGAAACCTAAGGAGCATGGTATCTGATGCATGACATGATTTGAACGTATTATTACCTAAAAATGAATTCTATTGCGCACCGAGGAAATGTAAACCTAGAAGCATGGTTTCTACCCTTTGATATTTATAACATGCATAACTATCCTTTACCTTTTTCACTATCCATCCCCAATATTGTTTACAATAAATTATTACAGACCAATATCAAATAAATTATATAAATGGAAGAAAGAAAATAAGAATTTATACGATAGGGAGCCCGCGAATAGGCCCAGATTTCCATAACCTCAATGCCAGATTGTTTTGATAGCCTTTCTCAATATCCGGGTGTGTCAGAGTTCCCTAAGGACCTCAAGGGATCCCGGGCAGTGCTCACACCCAGATTTCATAACCATAACTGAGTAAGTGCAGTGTGGAAGAGCCATCTCTAATGTGTCAGTGTTCAGATGGATTTCGTTGGGATCCCTAAGCAGTCACACATTAGAGGGGCAGAACTTAGATGTCTAAGAGTAGAGTGAGAGTGCTTGGCATAGTTTTGAAAAAAGATTTAACTAGGAAAA
Organism: Nicotiana knightiana; assembly: GCA_005239525.1. Classification (NCBI taxonomy): domain Eukaryota; kingdom Viridiplantae; phylum Streptophyta; class Magnoliopsida; order Solanales; family Solanaceae; genus Nicotiana; species Nicotiana knightiana. Next base: position 208,982 of record ML428324.1, read on the forward strand.
TAGTTTGAAAAGAGACTTGTTTGGAATTGTCTTGTAAAATATGGGAGTTGTTTAGTAGAACAACTTTTGAAAAGAGAGTAGAGTAATAAGAAACAGTCCAAACACAGCACCCAAAATAGATTCATACACAGCCAAAGAACACAGAACCAAGGAAGGCTCAACAACCACAAACATGGATAATGGGGGGTTGGGGACACATAGGGTACATAGGTAAACATATAGTTGTAGGAGCACTTAAGTACATAATCAACCATATACTAAGGGGTTAAGGAACTTAGAATTAACACAGAATTAGGGTAACTTAAGGTACACGTTGCCTTGTCAAAGACAGGTTCATACTAAACTAGTTAAGCATACTAGGGAACAGGGTTGCAGTGAGACATGCTATAGAAAAAGGGGGATAACATTTCATACACATACTGATTCTAAGGGAGGGGGGAGCACATAACTTGCTGATAATGTAAACATATCAATTACAGGTTCCACAGCAAAACCATAAGCAAAAGCTGAGTAGAAATATGATGAGTTGAAGTAATAAAAGAACCATATTATTTTTGGAAATTAAATTGAAATCAAGGCATACCAGTAACGAAGACAGTGCACAAAATGGAGGATAGGGGAGCACAATAGTTTGCCTTGGCTTGCAGCCGGCTAACTCGGAACAATAATAGGTAACACAGAAAGAGAGCAGAAAGTTTTTAGTTGTGAGAGAGAGCTTTTGAACCAGTGTGTTCGTGTGTCTGTGCTAATGAAAAGCATTGTATATATAGTTTGAAAACAGGTAGTAAATGAGGTAAAATCAAAGTTAATCAGTAATTATGGGACCGTGTCAAATAATATAAAATCAGTGTAAGTGTCCCCTTTAATTAAGGAGTCAAAATCAAAGGGTAATAGACATGTAGCAAGATCATGCAAGATACTATAAGACTGGAATATAACAAATAAGGAAATATTTCAACATAGTACAAGTAATTTGGCTAGGTACAGAATATTCTAATTAAGGAATGTTATAAGAATCAGTTTGACAGCATAATCGACTACAGAATAAGGTAGAAAAATATTTTATAAGTCAAAAAATCAGTAGAGAATATCACAAGAAATAAGTGAAGCACACCAGTCACATGGAATCGAGGGATTCGAATAGGAGACAATATTAGCCAAACGTAAGTACCACGAAATAAACACATGATATGCAAGAATCAGAAACCCTAGTAATCAAAATAGGGTAAAATCACACGAAATTATGGATTCACATAGAGCATAACATGAATTACAGAATAAAAGTACTACAGACAGGAGAAGTGAAGATTCAGAGATATTGATGAACAAAAATAGAGTAGAACCACATAATAAGCATGGATAATAGCAGTCAGAAATCCTAACAAGCAAACATAGGGTAAAAGTCACAGAATCACAGAGTATTCATGAGAACACAATAAACATAATAGATCAGGTAAACATATTATCGAATACAAACTCAGAGACACAAATTAAAACCAAGAACTTTGGGGTTTTTTAGCAAAATAACTCAGACAAAAGGGAAAAAGCTCAAATAAAGCTTAAAAATAATGAAATATCATAAGGTAATACTTAAAATCTGAAGGAAAATCATTTTTGAAAAGATGTTTAAGAACCCTAGTTTTGAAGATGAAGAGCCACTTTATGAAAATCGGAAAAACCTTTGAAAACACCAAAAATAGCTCATAATAAGCCAAGATCTATTACTGATCTAAGAGAATCAAATACTGATAGTTAGGGTTTCATAGAGACAACCCAAAGAGAAGGAGAAATGGCTTAAGAACCACTGATTCTAGCCAGAAATAAGGGAATCTTACTCGGACGGTCGTGGACCGTCGTGGACGGCCGGAGAATGGCATGAGAGGTCATGGGAGGTGAGTTAACCACCTCTAGTTCTCTTGAAGACCTCAGGACAATATCAACCCGGTGTAGGAGGAGAGCCAGATGCTGGGGGTGGTGGTGAGACCACCATGGTTGCCGGCCAAGCAACAGCCGGTGGGGGAGCTTAGGTTTAGCAGAGAGAGATTGAGAGATGGGAGATGTGTAACGACGGAGTGAAACAAGAGAAATGAGGGGAAAAGGGGTAGTCTCTAGGGTTAATTAAGGTAAGAAGGAATCTGGTCCGTTGATCAGAAATGATCAACAGTCCAAAGTAAGAGGAGAATAAGGTCGGGTGATTTTAACGGATTGGGCCTGGGGTGTTGGGCTGATTTTAATTGGGGTTTGGGATGATTTTAATAGGCTACAATTAAAATAATATTAGGCTATTTGTTAAAACCCAATGCAATTAATTAAAATAATTTGTAAGATAATTAATAATTATAAAAATTAATTTTCATGCACAGAAAATAGTTAAAAATAATTATTTAGAATTTTAAAATGCAAATGACTAATTTCCAGTCAAAAAATGGTATAAAATCATATGATTGGGCTAGAATTGCAAAGGTATTGCAATTACAGCCAAAGGGCGCTAATTTGGCTAATTATGAAATAATTTTGTCTTAATAGGACCCTAAATAATTAATGAAATTAAGAAATGCCTTTGAGATCATTTGTAATGCAATTTGTAATTATTCCGAGGAAATAAAATGTTGGATAAATTAAAATGAATTAATAAAATATAGGAAAATTATGGAAAAATGCCAATTGCTATTAATGCATGATTTTGAGGATATATGTGCAAATTTAAAATATTTTTGGGGATAATTGGGTATCAAGAGCTGCCCCTCTTTACCCGAGAAGGATGAAAGAGTTGTCGGGTAAAGATATGATGGCCGATTTTGACCGAGCAAACAGTTAGAGAGATTTAGGCCGCACCCTGGTTTCTGAGCTGCCTACATATCCCTGGTTTTACAGGAATCATGCCTTATGTAGTTTAGGAGTAATCGGTGAAGTATACCGATGAAGTTTTACAAGAACGGATGCAACGTATAAGGCGGGATGAATAGACGGCTTACGGGAATGATTAGGAGAACTGGAACAGAATGTTCTTGCTAGGGTAGTCGTTGCTCGCCGAATTACCTACAAACAAGAAATACATATATTGTGTGTAAATTTAAACATGATGCAAGTTCCCGTCGGACCATGAATGCTCTCTTTGGACGGTTAAGGATGACGTCCTCAGACCAGGACGTCGTGGGCCATAATTCGTTTGATGCGGGATTTGCAGGCCATGAAATGATGTTCTTGGGACATGAGGATGGTGTCTCCGAATGATGACGCCTTTGAATAATGATATGCAAATTTTAGAGAGATCCTCAGGCCATGACATGATGTTCTCGGGCTATGAAGATGGTGCCTCCAAACGATGGCGCCTTTGAATAATGATATGCAAAATTGAGAGAGATCCTCAGGCCATGACATGATGTTCTCGGGCTATTAAGATGGTGCCTCCGAATGATGACGCCTTTGGATAAGTTGGCGATGTTTCAGCCCATGAAGAATGTAGTAGCATGATGCTTACAAGATAGAGCTTAGTGTTGCGAATTAAAGGGAAGAGCTTAGCCCAAAAGAAAATTGAATTAAATGATGCTTGAGACAGCGGTTAGTCTCGAAGAAAAAGTAAATTGGAGGCAAATCTTAGCCTCGGAAGGCAGAAAATCAGCCTTATGCAAATTGAGGTAGAGCTTAACCTCATGCAGATGGAGACAAAGCTTAGTCTCGGAAGGCAAAAAGGTAGTCTTATGTAGATAGAAGGCAGAAAGGTAGCCTTATGAAGGAATAATGATAGCCTTATGCAGATGCAAATGGAGACAGAGTTTAGTCTCGAAAGGAAAAAAGGTAGCTTTATGCAGATGGAGGTAGAGCTTAACCTCGGAAGGAAGAATGGTAGCCTTATGCAAAATGTAGATGCAGATTGAGACAATGCTTAGTCCAGAAGGTAGAAAGGTAGCCTTATGCAGATGTACATACAAATGGAGGTAGATCTTAACCACGGAAGGCAGAAAGGTAGCCTTATGCAGAGAATTAAATGGAAAATGACAGTAGAAGTTCTTAGCTAGTAATAAGTTGTTGTATTGTGACTGTTATGAGCATTGTGATTATGAAGAATCATTTGTGCTGATACTAAATGTCGGTATGTGCGACGGTTCTGAGAATAGTATCTTTAAGCAATATTTATCCTTCAGGCGGATAGTGTGCTTTTGGCCTTTGTGATCTTTCATGCCTGCATCCAAAGAAAAATCGTGAGTTCTGTAAATGGGGAAGGTTAGTTCGTATCCATGCTGGCTTTGCTTGACTTGTTCAGCTTGATCTGATGATACTGTCTGTATCATTGGGGTAGCGTTTGCTAAACAGAGCTATTTCAAGAATAAGTATGCATGATTTTGTAAAAGTATAACATAAACATATAATTTAAAATAGTTTTAGATGAACCGACGACCGTGACATGGTTCAATACATTGCAACCTCTTCTGCTACACAATTTTGAGGGTCCTCCTCAAAATTCTTCCCCAATTTGATGGGTTGATATTTCTGGTTGTTGCTTGTGTGGCGATCGGCTCAACTTGCATTGCGGGGAAAATGAAATTTTTATTAAATTGTGACCGAACCCATAGGGCTGCCTATGTATCCCCTCTTAAACGGGAATCAGGTCAGGCGTAGTTCAATTTACATCATTGAGAAAAGAATAAAGGATTACACATAATAGCGTTTGATCGCATCTGAATTGATCGGCTTTGGACAGACTTCTCCGTCCATTTATGCTAGTATGAGAGCTCCTCCTTTCAGTACTCGATGGACCATGTATGGACCTTTCCAGTTGGGAGAGAATTTCCCTTTGGCTTTATCTTGATATGGAAAGATCTTCTTTAACACCAGCTGCCCTGGTGCGAACTGTATCGGCTTGACCTTTTTGTTGAAGGCTCGGGTCATTCTATTCTTGTAAAGTTGACCATGGCATACTGCGTTCATTATTTTTTCCGTCTATGAGGGCCAGTTGCTCAGAATGACTCTTTACCCATTCTGCATCACTGAGCTCAGCTTCTTGTATGATTATTAAGGAAGGAATTTCTACCTCAGCGGGAATGACGGCTTCTGTGCCATAAACCAGCATGTAAGGAGTTGCCCCAGCTGACGTGCAGACTGTGGTGTGATATCCTAGTAAAGCAAATGACAACTTCTCGCGCCACTGCTTGTACTTTTCTATCATCTTCCTCAATATCTTCTTGATATTCTGCTTGGACAGTCTCCGAAGCGTGCGTTTCTGAGTATGATTTGCAATCTCTGGGTACTCTCCTTTCGCCAAGTATTCCTTGATGCCATGAAACCAAGGCTTTCCGTCTGCTTCTTCTTCGACATGAGCATAGTAAGCTGGTTGATTATGGTTTTTCACTAGAATAGGATCAGTGAAATTCTTGTCTGGATGCTGAATCATAGATGACAGAGTGGCCAATGCATCGGCGAACTCATTTTGGATCCTGGGGACATGCCGAAATTCAATTTTCGTAAACCTCTTTCTTAATTCCTGCACGTGGTGTAGATACGACAATATCTTGGAATTCTTGGTTGCCCATTCTCCTTGTACTTGATAAATAAGCAAGTCTGAATAACCAATCACTAGCATCTCTTGAAGATTCATGTCTATGGCCATTTCGATCCCTAATATGTAGGCTTCATATTCGGCCGTGTTATTAGTGCAGCAGAATTTGAGTTTGGCAGATACCGGATAGTGCTGACTAGTTTCTGATATCAGGACAAATCCAATGCTTACTCCCTTGAAATTCGCCGCTCCATTGAAGAACATTCTCCAACCGTCATAGGATTCTGCGATATCTTCTCCTATGAATTATACCTCTTCATCGGGGAAGTATGTTTTCAGGGGTTCGTATTCTCCATCCACAGGGTTCTCAGCAAGATGGTCTGCCAGTGCTTGTCCCTTGACTTCTTTTTGAGTCACATAGACAATGTCGAATTCACTCAGTAGGATTTTCAACTTGGCCAACTTGCCAATGGGCAAGGGATTCTGGAAGATTTACCTCGCAGGATACATTCTCGATATGAGATATGTGATATAGGCACAGAAGTAATGTCTCAGCTTCTGAGCTACCCAAGTCAAAGCGCATCAGGTGCGTTCCAATATAGAATACCGAGCCTCGTACGAGTGAACTTCTTGCTCATATAATAGATGTCCTACTCTTTTCTTCCTGTTTCATCATGCTGGCCCAAAACGCAGTTGAAAGCTCCATCTAACACCGCAAGGTAGAGTAATAAAGGTCTACCTGGCTCAGGTGGCACTAGGACTGGTGGTGTTGACAAGTACTCCTTAATTCTGTCGAAGGCTTTTTGGAAAGCGTCGGTCCATTTAGTTGCGGCGTCCTTCTTTAGCATCTTGAAGATCGGCTCACATATAACTGTAAACTGTGCTATGATCGGCTGATGTAGTTAAGACGTCCCAAGAAACTCATCAAATCTTTCTTGTTCCTTGGCGGTGGTAGTTCTTGGATGGCTTTGACTTTTGACAGATCTAGTTCTATTACTCGATGCCTTATAATGAACCCAAGCAATTTCCCAGCAGGTACCTTGAATGCACACATCGCAGGGTTTAATTTCAGATTGTATTTCCACAATCTATTGAAGAACTTCCTCAGATTTTCTGGACTTGATAATAACTTCATCCACATATACCTCAATTTCCTTGTGTATTATATCATGGAAGATAGTGTTCATAGCCCTCATATAGGTCCCTAGCATTCTTCAGGCCGAATGACATCATCTTATAGCAGTATACTCCCCGCGGCGTAATGCAAGCCATTTTCTCAGCATCTTCTTCATCCATCCAGATCTGATGATAACCAGTGAAGCAATCCACGAATAACTGTAAATCATGCTTGGCGCAATTGTCGATCAGGATGTGTATGTTTGGCAAGGGGAAGTCGTCTTTCGGACTGGCCCGATTTAGATCTCGGTAATCAACACCGACTCTGACCTTCCCGTCTTTCTTCGGCACTGGCACAATGTTAGCTAACCATTTTGGATACTCCACGACCCTGAGAACCTTAGCGTTGATCTTCTTTGTGACTTCTTCCTCGATTTTCATACTCATGTCAGGTTTGAACTTCCTGAGTTTTTGCTTGAGTGGTGAACACATTGGATCAGTTGGTAGTTTGTGAGCAACAATGGACTTACTTAGACCATTCATGTCATCGTACGACCAGGCGAATATGTCCTCATACTCTTTTAGAAATTCTGTGCATTCTTTCTTTTCTGACAGCGACAAATGAATGCTGATACGAGTCTCCTTGGCATTTTCTGAATCTCCCAAGTTGACAAATTCGGTCTCGTCCAGGTTGGACATAGTTCTGTTTTCAAAATTGTTGAACTCTTGATGATATCATCAGGTATATCATCTTCTTCTGAATCAATGTCCATTTGTTGCGTTGTCTCATTACATGTCACAGTCATTGGTTCATCAAGACAAGTAATAATAATGCTGTATAGATAAAGTAGTGAGAGAAAAATAGTAGTAATAAATATTGATTAAAACATAAAATTGCTTTTGATAAATTGAATAAATATTTTTGAACATTGAAGATCTTATTGCAGGAATTGAAAAACGCAAAAAAGAGAATCATTTAGTAAAAAGAATGAACAATGCTTGTTTTAGCCTTGCTACATTAAGACTCGTCGGGGTCTGGCTGTTCTGACGGTCCAATTCTTGAGATATTCCCCTCTGCTTACGGCATGTATGGAAGGGCTTTCCTCCCCCTCCTCGACAACAACAAAACAATACATGTTACTATCCTCCAAGAATAAGTTCTTCAATGTTGCAAGTGCCTCTTCTCCATCTGACCTATAGATAATGCCGGCCTGATGGAAGTTCTGCTCTAGATGCGGTATTGGCTGCTCCAGTGGGTAGTAAGGGCCACGCCATGGTGGCGACCAGTTCTGAATTCTTCTCAATTATATTTGTATCCTAAACCGAAAGTGGTTTCATGTTTCTTGATCTTTATGGGTTTGGAGATCCCTTGGAGGTTCTTGCCGAGCCTTTTACCTAGCTCATACCCTCGCCAGTTCATCATGCTTGCGATCTTGCTATCCCACAATTTGTCCTTATCTATGGCATTGACCCATTCAATGTGGTGTTAAGTTTCTCCACCTAGCTTCCTTCTTCCGTCGATCGCCGGAATACTCTGGCGACTGTAAATAGAGTCGCTATTGTCGCCATAAATGATCACTTCTTGGCGGTTCCATTCAAACTTCACTGCCTGATGCAGCGTTAATGCTACAGCCCCAGCAACATGTATCCATGGCTGTCCTAATAGAAAGTTGTAGGACGCTGATATATCTATTACTTGAAAGTCAACCTCGAACCAAGTCGGCCTCATCTGCAAGCACAGACTAATATCGCCAATAGTGGACCTCTGAGAGCCATCGAAAGCTTTCACATTTATCGCTCCATCTCTTATCTAATTCATCCCTTTGCCCAATTTCTTGAGCGTTATCAACAGACAGATATTGAGACTGGATCCCCCGTCGATAAGAATCATGGTGATGAAATAGTATGCACATTGCACAGTGATGTGCAGTGCCTTGTTGTGACCCAGCCCTTCAGGTGACAACTCGTCTTCCTGGAAGGTGATGTTATGGCTTTCCAACACTTGGACTACCATATTGGCCATTTCCCTACTAGTGATATTATTCGGCACATATGCTTCTCAAATTTTGTGTATTCTTTCTTTTCTGACAGCGACGAATGAATGTTGATTCGAGTCTCCTTGGCATTTTCTGAATCCCCCAAGTTGGCAACTTCGGTCTCGTTCAGGTTGGACTTAGGTCTGTTTTCAAAATTCTTGAACTCTTTGACGATCTCATCAGGTATATCATCTTCTTTTGAATCAATGTCCATTTGTTGCGTAGTCTCGTTGCATGTCACAATCATTGGTTCATCAAGACAAGTAATAGTAATGATGTATAGATAGAGTAGTGAGAGAAAAATAACAGTAATAAATATTGATTAAAACATAAAAGTACTTTTGATAAATTGAATAAATGTTTTTGAACATTGAATATCTTATTGCAGGAATTGAAAAACGCGAAAAGAGAATCATTTAGTAAAAACAATGAACAATGCTTGTTTTAGCCTTGCTACCTTGAGGCTCGTCGGGCTCTGGCTGTTCTGACGGTCCAATTCTTGAGATATGCCCCTCTGCTTACGGTCTGTATGGAAGGGCTTTCCTTCCCCTCCTGGACAACAACACAACAATTCATGTTACTATCCTCCAAGAATAAGTTCCTCAACTCTGCAAGTGCATCTTCTTCATCTGACCCATAGATAATGCCGGCCTGATGGAAGTTCTGCTCTAGATGCGGTATCGGCTGCTCCAGTGGGTAGTAAGGGCCGCGCCATGGTGGTGACCACCTCTTGAATTCTTCCCAAGTATATTTGTATCCTAAACCGAAAGTGGTTCCATGTTTCTTGATCTTTATGGGTTTGGAGATCTCTTGGAGGTTATTGCCAAGCCATTTACCTAGATCATACCCTCGCCAGTCCATCATGCTTGCGGTCTTGCTATCCCACCTTTGTCCTTATCTATGGCATTGACCCGTTCAATATGGTGGTAAGTTTCTCCACCTAGCTTCCTTCTTCCGTCGATCGCCAGAATAGTCTGGTGACTGTAAATAGGGTTGCTACTGTCGCCATGAATGATCACTTCTTGGTGGTTCCATTCAAACTTTACTGCCTGATGCAGCATTGATGCTACGGCCCTAGCAGCATGTATCCATGGCCGTCCTAATAGCAAGTTGTAGGACGCTGATACATCTATTACTTGAAAGTCAACCTCGAACCAAGTCGGCCTCATCTGCAAGCACAAACTAATCTCGCCAATAGTGGACCTCTGAGAGCCATCAAAAGCTTTCATATTTATCGCTCCATCTCTTATCTCATACAGCCCTTTGCCCAATTTCTTGAGCGTTCTCAATGGACAGATGTTGAGACTGGATCCTCGTTCGATGAGAATCCTGGTGATGAAATAGTCTTCACATTGCACAGTGATGTGCAGTGCCTTATTGTGACCCAACCCTTCCTGTGACAGCTCATCTTCGTGGAGGGTGATCTTATGGCTTTCCAAAACTTGGCCTACCATATTTTCCATTTCCCCACTAGTGATATTATTCGGCACATATGCTTCATTTAGCACTTTTAATAAAGCATTCATGTGTGCCTCGGAATTTTGCAGCAAGGAAATAATGGATATCTGAGCTGGCGTCTTGTTCAACTGGTCGATGATAATCCTTGGCCTGTACTTTACTCCAAAGGTCGTCTGGACCTGTCTCGATAATGGGTGGCCTATTGGAATCTTGCTTTCTTGATTCATCCAGATGTTCAGGCGTGTAGCCTATACCATTTCTTGTCATACCCTGTGCCGCAGTAGCTTCCTCAGTCTTGACTTTGCCCGTCCTTCTTGGTTCAGCCACATAATCCCATGGCACACCATTTTTATAGAAGGGTGGCGTGGTTGATATTGCCACTGTAATCGGTGCAATTACCCTCACTTCAAATGGAACCTTAGCAGGTGGCAGAACTGCAACCTCAAATGGTGCAGGTGCATTTACCGGGGGCATGACTTCGACCTCAATCAGTGCCCTTGCGGATGGCACTGCTTCAAACTCCAGAGGTTAAGACATATCTACCTCAGCATCCTCGGATGGCTAAATCTGGACTATGATTGGGTTGAGAGTGACCGCTGGCTTCTTTGGGTCGTCGCCTTCTATGATCAACCTGATCGACCCCTCGGGGTCCCAATCTTCTTCTATTTCACTCATGTGGATGCCTCCACCCTTATGGCATAAGATAGGATTGTTGCGGACGTTGGGAGAGAATTTTTTTGCCACAATGATCTTGTTGTCAATCAAGGACTGTATCTTATCCTTCAAAGAGCGGCATTCATCGATGGTGTGTCCTTTCATTCCGGAGTGGTATGCACAGGACTTGTTTGGGTTCACCCACTGGGAAGGATTCTCATGGGTTACAACAGGGATGGGGGTGACATAATAGCAGCTTTTAGTTTCTCATACAGCTGGTCGATAGGTTCGGCGATGGCAGTATATTATTTTGGAGGTCTGCAATCAAAATTAGGCTTGGGTCTAGGGAAGTTTTGGCGTGCAGGGGGGGTTGATAATGAAATGGCTGAGAGTTGTAGGTGTGGTAAACAGGAGCAGGCTGGGAATATCTAGATTAACTAGGTTGATATGTAGGTGGTGGAGATTATTGGTAGGTTGGTGGTGGTGCTTGGTATGAGGGTGAGGGTGCTTGGTAATTTTGGGTTGGTTGATATGTAAGTGGAGGTGTTGGGTAAGTTTGATATTTAAGTGGAGATTTGGTTCTTTGTGCGACCATCATGGTTCCCACATCCATTTTCTTGGACACACCACCGGACTATAGGGCCTTGTTTGTAGCTTACAAAGCCTCAAAGTTAGTAACTACATGTGACGACCCATCATCACCTATTTTATTATCCATTCCGTACTTCCAAGGCCTTGAAAACCTCATATGTAGTTATCTCGATTTGCGTGCACATCCCGGGCGCGTAGCCGGACAACTTAAATATGAAATTGTGTGAAAAATGCTAAGATTTGATATTTAAATGAGTAAATTTGACTCCGTCAACATTTTGTGTAAACGGACCCAAACTCGTGATTTGATGGTCTTGGAGGGTCCGTAGGAAAATATGGGACTTGGGCGTATGCCCGGAATTGAATTCCGAAGTCCCAAGCTCGAGAAATGAATTTTTGAGTAAAATTGTTTTTCTGAAATTTATAAAGAAAAGTGAAATAAAAATTGGTTAGAATATGTTGGTATCGGGCTCGTATTTTGGTTCCGGCGCCCGGTACATGTCTTATATATGGTTTAAGATATTTCTGTGAAGTTTGGTTGAAATTGGACGTCGTTTTACGTGTTTCGGACTTAAAACTCTAAATTTGAAAGTTTATGAAGTTTGAAGAAAAACTAGTGATTTTGAGGTTTGATTCGTTGTTTTTGAAGTTATTTTGGTGATTTTATCGCGCGGTTAAGTTCGTAAGATGTTTTCTGAGTTATCTGTGAAATTGTGTCATTCCGGGTTGTAGAGGTCAGTTAGGCACGTTGTTACCGAAGTCTAGAAAACTTAAATTTCCTAAGTTTGGTCCTTGGGGTTTAGGGATGTGATTTTGAGTTCTAGCGTTGTTTTGGGTGTTCCGAAGGAGCGATTCCGTATTATGATTTGGGACTCGTTGGTATAGTTGGACTAGGTCTCGGGTGGGCCCAGGTGCCTTTCGGGCACCTAACGGGGCTAAAAACCAGCAAACATAGCTGTTGGTGCACCTGTTCTAGTGTGGCCGCAGGTGCGGTTGCCCAGTCGCAGGTGCGGGACCGCTTCTGCGGTCCCCAGCATCGCAGGTACGATCACCCAATGGCCTGGCCAATTATCGCAGGTACGGAAAATATTCCGCAGGAGCGGAGTCGCATGTGCGGTCTCCACTCCGAAGGTGCGGGCCCAGGTTCCCCAGCCCATTTCCGCGGGTGCGAGATTTTTTTCGCAGGTGCGAGACCGCAGGTGCGGTCCCAGAGCCGCAGGTGCGGAATCACTATTCAGGCAGTGTGTTTTATATACGGGTTTTAAACCCATTTTCTCATTTCTTCTTCTTCCTTGAGAGATTTTCCTTCATTGTTAAGGGTTAACGACCTGGTCTTCTAAGGTAAGTGAACTCTACTCAGAAATTAGCTTCATGCATGGATTCTAGCTTAATTAATTACGTAAATTGGTGAAAAAAATTCAAAATTTTTGGTAGTAACTTAGAACTTGTAATCATTTGAGAATTTTCTATGAATTTAAGAATCGTATATTAATGATCCTTAGGCTTTGGGTGAGTGTTCCCTTCGAGAATTATAGGAACCCGAGCGAGCGGGCCCGGGGTCGAATTTTGTTATTTTGGTAGAATGCATGAAAATGGGTGATTAGGCTATGTAATTGAATTACTGAATCCTTACTGAATCCGTTGTTGAATTCTAAAGGAAAGGCGGTGTTAGAGGGTTGATTGCTATATTTTGGACCCGAGGTAAGTGTTTGGTCTAACCTTAGCTTAAGGGAATAAGAGTTGAGTATTATTTTCTACTTTCTAATTTTCAAACACGATGTACAGGCATAGTGACGAGTATCTATACATTGGTGTCTAGCATGACCGTGAGTCCTTATATTGCGAATATTATGATTTTGTTGTAATTTCCATGCTTAATTGATGATTTCTATATATTGTAAAGAGCACGTGAAGGAAATCGTAATCTTTAAACTCCTTTGGATCATTGGCTCAAATTGTAACACGAATGATGAAGATATATGAGATAATTGAATCCTTTGGAGCATTGGCTCAAGTAATAGAGTAAATTATGAAATGAAAGTGAAAGAAAGAGAAACAGTTACTAAAATATACCGTTGCCGGGTCAATGTTGCTTTTAGTGATTATCTCCTTTGCTGGGATGTTGAGATTACTGCTATTGTTCCCTTGCCGGGATTTAATTGTTTAATTGATGTTCCCTTGCCGGGATTTCTATTTTATCCTGCTTACTCCCTAGCCCTTGTTTGTGATTGTTGTTTGGGTGAGGAAGAGTGTTAAAGCACGAAGGGTGATGCCGTGCACTGTTTGCTATTGTAAGGAAGAGTGTTAAAGCACGAAGGGTGATGTCGTGCATTGTTTGATATTGTCTCCCTTGCTGGGATGTTGAGATTTCTGTTATTGTTCCCTTGCTGGGATTACTAATTCTATTATGTTTACTCCCTTGCCCTTGTTTGTGATTGCTGTTTGGGTGAGGAAGATTGCTAAAGCACGAAGGGTGATGTCGTGCATTGTTTGATATTGTGAGGAAGAGTGTTAAAGCACGAAGGGTGATCCCGTGCATTGTTTGATATTGTGAGGAAGGAGTGTAAAGCACGAAGGGTGATGCCGTGCCGTACGGTGTACCATTCCGTACCGATATTCATTGATTATACTATGAGGAAAGAGAGTAAAAGCATGAAGGGTGATGTCGTGCCATGATTTACATTGATTATATTATACATTGCATAGTGAGGACGAGAGAAAAAGCACGAAGGGTGATGTCGTGCAAGTTTATGATTTCTGGTCCTTATTGATATTCTGTCCTTGTTGTTCTTTTCTTTATTTTAGATTTCTTATATGAAACTGTTATTCCCCCACAACATGTCCCCCACAACATGTCCCCCTTCCTTTATTGATTGTTTTCTCCCTGTATTTCTTATCCGTTGTGTGTGTATATATATGTATATATATATATATATATATA